>JASANE010018449.1:0-14826 GCA_030248225.1 Trileptium ribeirensis | reverse complement strand
CCTACATATGGCATGGAATTCTATAAAATTTGTATAGACCCTGAGCGGCTTTTGCGCTGTTAGGGTCCGTATTTTTCATAATTTTTGAACGGGCCACGGCTTTGCCGGGCTTAATAGCGCAAATGGAAGGCCTGGCGGGTAAAAATCATCAAAATCCCTGGAGAGAATTTTGAGTTTTAAACATTGGAAGTTTTGGGTGGGGACGTTGGGTCGTCGGGTTTCAGATTCCGACGTGATATCGATGAGTTTTAAAATTACACTCGTTAGCAGGCATTCCTACGAAGAAACGGCTAGAGTTTCAACAAGATTCCTGGAGATAAGCTTAAAATATTCCAGATTTATTTTTTCGACGGGGGCAAGCCCATTCGAGGTCGTCGGGCTTGTGATTCCGACGGGATATTCGAAGGTTTCAAGTATTAAATCATTAGCTCGGATTCTTATCGAGATCCAGGTAAAATTTTAGCCAAATCAATGCAGTAACTTTTGAGATATGGTAGAATTTCACTCAGAGTCGCTAATCGCCGGTTACGGATCAATTAGAATTCCTGGCTCAATTTAAGAGCTTAGGTCACTACTACCATCCTAATAAAGTTCGGCAAGATTCCTAAGAATGAATTTTTGTTATGGAACAAATACTTTGAGTGTAAGTTTTCATCGACAAGTGTATGCGGACTATGCTCGGTGTTCATTGAAGTCAACGATTAGCAAACACAAGAAAAAGTCGCCTATTAAATCTCGATAAATAAAATATGACCAAGGATAGTACGTGTCTTCATTTCAGGTACTCGTTTGAAGAAATTTTGTTTAACCTCGGTCGGCTTAAAAGTCGTATTCCAAAACTTAACTCAACTCAGGGAAACATGTAAAATAATTCCTTACGCGAGTGACGCGTTTACTTGTGCACTAACTCACTGACCGAGGGAGGTTCAGCATGACTTCGACTGTTTAACCAACTCGTAAGGGCGGCTATTTACGGCTGAGGGTCCGCGGGACAAGCTAGGACGGGTAATATTAACGTGTAGACAAAAGTATGGACAGGGAGTCCATGGGAGGCGTATAACTGTGGTTAATCAATACGAACACTCAACTAGATCAACTACGCGTCGGGCTATCCTTAACTAGCATCAGTGTCACTTAACTACCACTAAGCCTCCCTGGCCACACTAACGTTCTCGGGTCCAATCAGTCGACATCCATCGCTCGTCCATCCACTCGCAAGATCGTCAACGGTAAAGCCAAAAGAAAGGAAGAGAAAATCATAAGCAAACTAATAAGCGACATAGCTTGTCTGCAAAACAACCGAACTCTGCGCTGCTGAAGTCAGACTGAACTGAGCTCTGCTTAATTAATGCCATTTTCAAACTTTTGATTTTTGATTTATTGCTTCTCCAAACGTGCTTGGTCAGCACTTTTGGGACGATTTGACCCCGAAATTAAAGCTGAAATGCAAACTTTCTTATCAGCTTCAATTTAGACCAAATTTGGATCATTTTAATGTCCAATTCATATGTAATAAAATTGATTTATTACCTCTCAATATTAACTTAATATAGAACTTTTCTAAATTTAATACAAGACCTTCTAGAAAACCGGAATTTACGAATTTAAACTTTATAAGCTACCAACTTCACGTAAAACTACCAACGTTAATAAGAGCATTATATCGAATTCTAGGGCTTGTTTGGTTAATGATGCCTATAATTCGCCCTGACAACTATGAAATAAATTTCGAAGTTAATATCAAACTTATATTAATAATATCTTCTTTGGCCAGCTGATAAGAACTCTGTAAAACTTTAACGCTAACTTTATTTAAATTTTAAAATTAATATTAGCCTGTGACCTCAGCAGTCGTACTCGCTTTGTTGACCCAACAGATCCAAAGGACTACAACTACGAACAAGTTAAGCGGATAGCGTAAACAAAAGTTCCAGCGCTTATACCGGTGGACTACTAATTCAATACAAAGTTAATATTAGATTCCAATTTAATGATAAGAAACTTCGTAAAGCCGTGTATAAACTTTATATCAAGTTTATATAACTTCAAGTCGTTTGTTTAGTTAGTAGGAACTGTAGAAGCTATCCCATCGTTCACGGAAAACAATATTAAGCCTATATAAAACCCATATGAAGTTGATAAAAACAATTGTACTTGTGTGCTCGAAAACAGCGTTCGAATAAAAGAGACGCGCGTAAGTAAACAGAGACGGGGT
The DNA here is from genome assembly GCA_030248225.1 of Trileptium ribeirensis. NCBI lineage: Eukaryota > Metazoa > Nematoda > Enoplea > Enoplida > Thoracostomopsidae > Trileptium > Trileptium ribeirensis. The sequence goes on along the minus strand of JASANE010018449.1, from coordinate 12,611 downwards.
AAGGAACGCAAAAGAGGGTTCCACTCCCTCAGTGATGGCCAATGTGCAAAAAGGATTTGGACTCAGTGTGTCCGACCGAACAATGTGATGTGTAACAGGTCCGTTTTCGGACAATAAAAGGGAAAGGTGGGCTCTCGGGCGAGCCCATTACAAATTTTATAGAGAATCGAGGTGTTTTAAATAGCTCCCGCGGGTTCGCGTTGCAGTTTTGTGGGACGTTAGGTACATACAGTACCCGCCAAAAATGACTGTCGCTTGCTCGCGACTCGCTCGACACTCGCTCGCGACTCGCTCGAGACTCGCTCGCGACTCGCTCGAAATAAATTTGTTCTAAAAATAGAATTTTCTATTAATTTAAATAGTTGCGAAATCTCGAGCGAGCCACTCGCTCGAGACTCGCTCGCGACTCGCTCGAACTCGCTCGCTCGAAATGCGACGGTCATTTTTGGCGAGTACTGTATTTGTGTCGGATTTAGCAAGGGTTACACTCCCATCGGGGCATTATTTCAGCGATTTCCATGGGAAAGTGTACCTAAACGCGGTACAGCGGGTCCGTTCTGGGTTCCAGGGAGTCTAACGAGGCCCTATACACATATTTTTGTTAACTGTTCGTTAAATTGTTTAATTAAATGTGTTTTATTGTTCGGTTTACCTAGTTATTTTGTCCTAAATTCATGGATCCTGGTCGGATTTCCACGGGACCGGTCTCATTAGAAAGACCGTAAAATTTTCTACCAAAAATATTAAGCGCTAAATTTACGGTTTCTCAACGGTTTCGGAGTTATGGCCGGAGCCGATACTTTTAACTCTACATGGTCATAACATTTTCTTTCAATTTTATTTGCTAACTTAGCCAGCGAAAATGAACGCTGGTAGCTGATAAAATTTTGGTTACTGCAGTTCACCAGTGTACATCTCAATATTAAACAATGTTAAACTGATATTGCACTTTTGTTATTAATATTTTCAGGAAAATTTGCTCATTTGCTGTTCGCTATTCAACAGCCATATTTTTGCCGTGTCAGAACGGTCGTGACGGGTATCCATCACGGCCACACTTTTCTACGAAAATTCGTGATGGATTTTCGTAGTCCTACCATGTGGGGTACGGCTATTCCTATATATAAATACATCGGGGCATTCGGGGAGTCGTACCATCTTATTCATTCGCCAGTCGGGTATGGCAAGGGTTCGCCACACTCGCATTCTCTACCTATAAAAATGCTAATTTACGCGCGTAAAAGTTACTAATTTTTAGTAGAAATCGTCCTAAACGAAACAAGTGATTCTTACTAACGGTACCTCCAAACTTATGAATCGCAAGGCTACAACAGAGTGTAGCAATTATCATACGAATGACATAGAATTGTCACTGAATTACCTACGAATAGGCGCTTTTATGGCCATAAACAACACGAAAGTATGATAGGAATATGGTACAGCGTTTATACATGAACGGTTATAATCATATGAAAACAATCGCGGGTACAATTTGAATAATATACGACTATAATCAAATTATCAAATCGTATATATAACACATATGGGCACAAACAATTCCAGTGGTTCACAGATGCACGATATGATCATGATTATGCAAATCAAATACATAATAAAGACCTTTATGGCCAACGAACATGATACGGTGCAACGATAACAAGGGTAATGGTAATAATATATAAACATATATATACATATTCAAATACGCCAATAGAGGCCTTTATGGCCAACAACAATATGGTTATAACTATGATAATATGATACATATGTCAGTGGGTGCCTTTATGGCACTACAATCAATCTATAATGATACTAATACTTCAACGGTTATCCATTCCTGAAGTGTTAATAACAATACCAATTCTGAGCGCAAACACTGTCGGCGGTGCAAACCGAAACATGACGAAAATCTGTATTTCTAGCGTGGTGAATATACGCGACGATTCAGGATTCGTGGCACGTATATATTGTATATAAGTAGAATGACTACGGGTTCATGGGTCAGTTCATATATATGGGGAACTCGGCTTATGTAATCACTTGCGCAAAGAGGTCATAAATTGATTCTGATTCTGGATACGTATGTGTTTCGGCATGGGAGTTGGTCTCATATTATAAGACGGGAGACATCCGTAACTAAATTCAAGAATATTGACCATTACACTGCGGCCAGGATTATTGGGCTTTCTATTAAATGTTGGCTATTGAGCTGTGGCCAGCATTAATCTGCCTCGTAACGATCCAGTATGGATCTGTTACACTTGAATTTGGGTGGTTTTGGGGCTTGGGAAACTTATTGCCGGTGTTAGTTTTGTTCTAACTTGTTCGGTATTGTGTGATGTTCACAGATAGCATACGTCGATATGCTATATGTGGCCAGCATTACCTCGTAACGATCCAGTATGGATCTGTTACACTTGCATTTGGGTGGTTTTGGGGCTTGGGAAACTTATTGCCGGTGCTAGTTTTGTTCTAACTTGTTCGGTATTGTGTGATGTCCACATATAGCATATCGACGTATGCTATCGAAAGCCGATTGGCTGCGGACGCAAAAAACGTAGGTGTATCTATGCTTCACTGCGTTCTGCAATCTCGATCCAAATTCAGATTAAACTGAAATAAGCAAATTTCCTCGCTTATTTCAGTGCAGATGTTTTTGCATACTGTACTAAACTTAAGTTTAAAACTAAAATTTCGCATAATTTAATAGACAAATGGGGTGACGTATTAAGTATGAATTTCAAATCTAAGCTGTATCAATTATGTTTCAAGCATTTTGTTAATACTAACTTTATTTTTAATATTGAAATGAAGGAATGGCTTACAACCCCAAATTCAAATTTATTATTACAACTACTGACAAAGGTAACCAAGATTATTCGTTTATCTGCAGAAAAAATTATGTAATACAAATTATTATAGAATTAGAATAAAAGTCAATAATAACGTTAAATTTAAAGAAATAATAATATAAGTATTGAGAAGGCTGATGAAATTTTGATTAAGCCGTCAGAAAGAATTTACAACTAAGGCAGATGATGATATTGTCCTTCCTTCTGTTCAACTTTCCGTAAATATCATAAAAATTCGATTAAGTTCAGATGTATTATTTGCAGCAAAGAGGCTATTACCAAAAACATCTCCAAGACTCTATATAATTCACTCAAACTTATAAAACTGAAACAACAAATTACTGAAGTGCTACAAGCAAACATACTAATATTAACCCATTTTGATAAAATTATAATAATAGCAAGATTATCATAACTGTGACGGAACTCAATAAAAGAAGAAAATGGAACAGCATTATATGATTTTATAACACTGCACTACCCTTAAACATATCGAAATTATTGACAATAATTGCAAATAACTACTAGAATTAACTTTTGAAAACAGTAATCAATTCTTTTGTGTGTTTGTTTTTAAAGCTATTTGGACATACACAAAAACTGCACATCCGGTTAGTTTCTAACTTTCTCGATAAAGATTATATTCTGAGACTTCTTAGTGCTAATAAGTAATACTTCATTTTTGGAATTTGGTTTTATAGACAAATAACTGACATACCTATGGTTACCGATGCAGCCCATTAGTAACCTACATCTACATAACTAAGGAATGAAATTACGTTTCCGAAAACAACTGTCGAATAGATATATACTGTGCACTCAAGTATGTATGCGTTTAAATACATAGATGACTTAACTGTTATTAACGATAACGAAATGTTTGATAATATATACAAAAATATACCTCGAATTTCTTAGTCTTTGTAAAGTTAATGATAATAACCAAAATGCCAATGTTATAGACCTTAACATTAAATTAAATAAGGGCACGGCTAATATTATGTTGTACGATAAACTAACCGCTTTCAACGTTAACATTTGCAATTTTTCTCATTTTGGCGGTAATTTATCCAGGCCTGTGTACCGAGGAACCATTTTCAGCCAAATTTCTAGGTATGCTGTTGTAAACACAACCTTCGAAGATTTTACACATGATTCTAACAAACTCAGTAGAATCCGTAACGGTAAAGGTTACTCAAATAGACTATATAAAATTGTCTTTAAGAAATTTTGCAATGCCAATGACATGAAACTTTACAATTTTAATAATAACCCTCAATCTTGATAGCCTCTGATACCACTTATTGGGTTCTGGTTAATACATATCCTCACTTTATTGTAACTTAGACCTTAGTATTATACAATTTTAGATTAATTTGAGATACACACAAAACAAAAGCGCACTGTTCCTAAATTTCTAACATTATCTTCATTTCAATATAAATTGAACGCCCATTATTAAATAGGCCATAAATGCGTAACTTCGTCCACAAGGAGACTGCACAGGCCATAATTAAGAACATATCCATCTATAATTTTGAGGGTTATTCTACAACTTACAGTCACAGAGAGAAATATGTGCACAAAACGAACGCAACAATGTTCTTTTACAAACGAACATTACTATGTTCATGAACGAACAAAAATTGTTCTAAAATATGACAAATTTACGTTTACGTAAATTTATGTTCGTTCGCATTTCGCTTTCGTTTTTATGCACTTATTTTTTTGTCTGTGCTTGTACTATTTCAGCTTATGATTTATACCTACTGTAGATCTTCACCTTATGGTGCAGACCGTATACGTTCAATCAATAACTTGATTAGTGACATTGGCATCGTGTTTCACTTTGCTTTATATATTGTGTTAATTTATCCGAGAATGGTTCCGATGCTTATAATTCGGTGTACGTTTTACCCATTATTCTTTGAATAATATTATTTGCGGCTTTCAGTTTTAGTGTTGTAAGCAAAATTTCCTATAAATAACATTAAAACCACTGTAATTGTCTAATAGCGTTTATTGGTAAAAACGGCACGAAAGCCGGTTTCAGTATCCGATCTGACCAAAGATAAATTCGATAATCTGGTTGATCTAATAATATTGGCGTGAGTTTTAATGTTTACAGCAAGTTCTCGACCAGTTGGTAATGCAGATTTTCTAACAGCCAATAGTAATTGAAGTTTTTTCGTTCCAACCTTTAAGACATTCTATAACGTATAATATTCAATAGCTGGTCGATACGTTATTGCAGACTCTCTTCATAATACTAGCGCTATTATAAACTTGCGGTTCGTAAAGTGTGCTTACTTCGATTTGACTATAAATTAAATTTTATATTCTCAAGAATTAACAATTCTGGAAATTATTGATTTTACAAGAAATTTTCTGGGTTATTTTAAAGTTTTTTTCGTACTATAGAAACTGATTTTGTCGAATTTTATTCGTGGTAAACCAAATTTATATACGTAGGTGTGCAATTTTTTTTTTCATTTTTGAAACGTAGCGAGCGAAACGAGCGGAGTTTCGTCGTGGGGGCGTTAGGGGGAAATCTTGAAAATTTCTTTTTATCTGTCCCTGTCATTCATAACTCGTTTTCGGATGGACCGATTTCAACAAATTTTTTATTCGATAGCAGAAGTGATGAGGATCTGCCCTTTAGTTGAACGCGAAGACTCTGACCCCATCTTCACGGTCAAAACGGCAAAAACAGGTTTTAAGGATTCTTTGCGAAATGTTGTTATACGCGTACCAGTGTTTCGCTGCCCATATCTCGCGACAAAGGCTTCGTATCGAAAAATGGAAACAACAGCTCAGAATGAGTTCGCTGAGATCTACAGTTTGCTGACCATGGCTTTTTTGTGGGGCCGCTCTCCGGGTCGTTGTGCGCCCAAATATGGTTCGTTCACCCTTTGCCAGAAATTGCTATTTCTCAAATATCGTGATGTTATGGCTTTTTACCTTGCATTGACTGTCTATTATGTTATCAAGCACGCTGGGAACGATGGTTTTGCTATAAAGAGTTGCAATTTGCCTGTATTATACCTTTTCGTGGGGTTTCAAATGCTTTGCGGTCTACGAACCCGATTTCCTAAAATATATGGCGTGTTCATTTCTCCAATTATGTATTGCTTACAGGGCATGAAGAATTGTCTATATAGAGGTAATGTCTTCAGATGTTTGGTTACGTATTGCGTACAAATCATCAAGAATTGTCTATCGGTTTTCCGATAGGTAGGATACGATGGTTTGATTACTTAGATTATAGCTTCTTATGTCTTTTCAGAGGCTTTCATTGGGTTTAGGGTCAATGATCCCTATTTCTAGCAGTTTCGTACATGTCATGAAATATAGTATATCAGGTTTTTTTGTATGTTGAATATAAGGATTTAGTCATTTAGAGTTCAGCGTGCATATTTCATGGCTTTTTCTTAGTTTTAAATGAGTTTAGAGTCAACGAACATAATTTCCGGAATATAATGTGTCTTCAGTTGCTTGGTACGCATTGCGTACTGGGAATCAATTGTCTGTATAGGTTTTCGGGTAGGCCAAATACGATAGTTTAGCTATGTAGAGACCAGCATAAATGCTTGATGCGTTGTTAGTTGTTGTTCATGGGTTTTAGAATATTAAATGGGCTCAGTGTTTAGGGTTGTATATACATCAAACACAGCCTCTTACTGATGGTTAAGCAAAATGATAACTTAAAAACGAAACCTCGCTCGCTCCGTTTCATTCTTGCTTTCAAGTTACTAGTAATTTTTGTGGTTTCGTCGATACCGTGGAAGGAACAGGCTAATAATACCAATAGGGACACAAGGTGTCGTATTGTATTTTTAGTAACATAGTGCTGAACCGTATATATGTAGGTAACCGTATCTGGTGTTGCTGCAGCACAGTTAGGAGGTCAGCTTGCGCTACAGCTGTAACCTAAGCTATTAATAATCTTTTCGATCTTTGAAATTCCAATTATCTGTTGGCCTCAGAAATTCTCGAAAAACGTGCTTCTAGGATTCGGTAGTTTACGAGCTAGCACAATAAGATCAATCGTATACCAGCGTATTAGATATAGCGATTGTTTGACCTTGTGCGTATTTACAGCTGGACGCCTATAGTTCGTTGCACTGAATATAGATTCGATCGATCTCGAATTGTATAGACCCTTGTTAAATCAGAGTACTTTCTAAGAATGTTTAAAGAAGTAATTTTAACTGTGATTTTTATACACGGTACTTAATGCGTAAGTAAATATTTACCAGTTGCACGAATCCAATGTTGTATTATAGGGCGATTGTCGTTACCTGATATCAAACTCTAAAGATCAGACAATAAAACTTTGGGATATTCGAATATGCTCATCGCCTTCTGCAATTAATGTAACATTTTACTTATTTTGTTTTAACATAAACCAATCGTTCGACCAAAATTATTATAAAATTGCCGAACATTGCTCAAACGGAAAAAGTGTTCAGCCGCTGACAAACCCATGTTCGTTTAATAACGTTTTTATCATTTTTCAAGTTTAATTAAAAAAGCTCTCGAACAACATACGAACGTTTATCAGCCGGATGGTCAATGTTTGAAAATTGCCCAAGTAGACCATTTTAGCCTATAATTTAAGATTTTTATCGTCCTAAAACTTCCCACAAATGCGGCAACGTATCTGAAAGGCTTCACTTGTGAAAAATGTCTTTCCAAATTTCAGTTTTGCGTCACACTGGCATACAAAAATGTTTTTCTCTCTGTCTCTGAGAGAAAACTTCGATTGCTACGTTCGCCCTGTGTCATTTATTGATGCACATATTAGTATTCATAATTATCACTAGCCATCGTAATACATATGCGAATGAAAAGAAAGTTTTCGTGTCGTAATTTCGAAGTAATAATAAATTTAAAATTGAAACAAAATAAATGCAGTAAGTTCTTGTCAATATTTCATTTTAATACGGCTATCTTTACCTTTGGCAGTAAATAAATCATATACATTTTAAATTTTAGAACGAATATTCAATCAGCTTTCGTACATTTCTTTATTTGGGAGTGAAACATTAATCTCATATGTTGCTGATTTAAAGCTGGGTTTGCATTCCAATGCGACTGTGAATATATCTATGTGGTTCGCTCGTGATTGTACCAATAAAGTTGCAGTTTGTCGTATCGCCTAGATGGTGAACTTTGTTTGTGGAATATGTAATTTGACACACGTACACATCTATACTAAGCATTAAATTATAAAATGAGCCCCCGAATATCAGCGACGTCGCTTATGTAGCTGAGAAGGTATCCGATTGTTGTGTTTGCAATGTGCAAATACATCTAGAGGATAAATTACTCTGTCAAATGAGAAACGCCAATTGTATATGGTCACGGAAAGAAATAAATGCAAAAAACGAATGCAACGACATTTACGTCCGTTCACGAACGAACGCATAAAACATGACAAATTTGGTTAACGTTTACGTTTGTTTGTAAACGAACGTTCTAACCTTCGTTCGCTTTTCGTGGTCTTGTTTATGTACTTGTTTTTGTCCGTGGCTGTAGCTCGAACTGTTGTGGGATATTACCGTTTTCGTGTATTTTGGGTCCCATGGACCATGGAAAACCGTTTTTGTCCTAAATTTACAGCGTAACTAACAACAATATCAGTACAACACTTGCAGCGGCATAGATAATGGAATTGCACTGCTAAATTAGGCCAAAAACATCGATATAGTTCGATCGTTTGCTGTCATATACAATTTTTGTGTATTTTGGGCGCCATGCGTCCAGTGAAAAATCATTTTTGAACCAACCCTGTGGCACAAATAATCACAATAGCAACACACATTTGTAGCTACATAGGGGATGAATTGCGCTACAAAATGAGGCTAAAACACAGATGTAGCTCGACTAGTTGTGGAGATATTTCATTTTCGTGTATTTTGGGTCCAATGGGTCATTGAAAAACGCTTCTTGACCCAACCCTTTAGCGTCATTAGACAATAGCAGCAGAATTAAGCTACTTAGAGAATGTATTTCTCATAAAAATGAGACCAAAACACACCTCCTATTGTTTGCTTAGATGTTATTATTTTCGTATGTCTGGGTCTCATGGGCCTATTTCTAAATTTGCTTTGACCCAACTCTGCAGTGCGAATACTAACAATAGCGGCACGAAGCTACATAAAATATGAATTGCTCTGTAAAATGAGACCGAATACGCTTATATACCTCGTATAACAGCGGCGGAGATATTACTATTTTCGTGTGTTATTTGGTCTCATGGGCTGTTTTTAAAACCCGGTTTGACCCTAATCCTACATCTTCAGACAACCGTGTAGCAAGTTATACAGCTTATATAGAACAGTATGTGCAATCTTATAAGCCTTGTTTTCTCTAGAGAATGAACTTATTTGACTCATATATCCATACCGGTTGGCGAATCACAATAAGTAACGTAATTTTTAGACCCTTTCGGCAGTCGACCTGAGCCTCTTTGGCCTGCTTTTCCGGAAAGAAGCCATTGGAATAGGGCTTCGTTTTCAGCTAATGGGCGCAGATATTACAAGCATTCAAATGAGCTATCGCGCCAATCCATCTGCCCCTGCAAAGTTGAGTTATGTGTGACCGTAACAAACCAATAAAGAACATTGTCAAATTTCACCGCTATTACGGCTAGTTTGAAATCTTTGCATCGTTCTTTTGACACACTACACTCAGCATTCGACTACAGTATTCACGATAAATGAGCGTTGCTTGTTCAATGTTCGTTTGAAAAAAAATTCAAAGTTTACTCCACAGATGTTCGAAATTTTTAGCGTGCTTGTTTATATAATTTGGTTAATCCGTAATCTGTTCTAAGTATGTTCAATGGGTTGTACGCAGATGGTTAAATTATATTTGATTTCTATTCGTTCTTCTTTCGTTCGAAGTCCAGTCATTTCTGGCGAGTACTACACAAACCGCTCAGAAATGGTTATGTCTAAATTTTTTTCGATTTCGATTAAATTCCACTAAGTTTCGATTGAGTCCAATATTACATAATTTATATTTTAATTTTGGTAGAATTTCATTTTGATTATAAGTAAAGGTGTCTGTAACGTATGTCCATAGTTCCTTTTTATTATTTTAAGGAAACAAAAGCCGCTGTTTCTGGTCAGCATTGGGACTATCGTTGGCAGAGGGTTCCCAGAAAAGGTGAGCACTGTTTCATTGCTGTAACACGGAAAACTACACTACAAGTCTTGTAATTTCGATGCTTTCCATTTACCTGGCTGTGGTCACTGCCTTTAATAATATCAAAGTAAATTAAATTTTGATTAGTAATATTGCTGGCAATGGTCTCGTATAAATGACAATTCCGACGAAAGTCAAATTTTTCACCTCGATATAGGCATAGCTCATCTGGGATTGGGAGGCTGAGATTACCTAAAAATTGTATTCATGTGCATCAAGTGTACGTAAATACACATAATCCATAGTAAAACAGAGATTGTGCAGTACTCGCCACAATTTTATTGACTGTCGCTTAATAAACAAACGAGCAGCGAGCGAACAACAACAACCCCAAAATAGTAGATTTTCCCACGAGCAAGTTGCGAGCGAACAACGAACGGGTAGCGGTCAATAATTGTGGCGAGTACTGTAATAGTTACATGGTCAGCCCAGAATTGGTCCATACATAGAAATTCGGATATCAAATGCTACGAATTCAGCGGACATTATTGCAGCCTTGATAGACTGTATGGTAGAAAACTTCAATTCAACTGGAGATTCGATTTTTGTTCAGATGTTAAGCACGCCGAGAATGCGACAGTATCCATGCCCAAGAAAGCATAAATTTTTGGACCGCTACACCGCGCGCCTACTTTAACCTGCTGTTTTCCGCCAGAACAAATGCAACCCTTCAAGCTTTCTTATGTCATGGTAACAAAATCCATTAACTCTTTGTAATATCTACCACGTGAATTTTTAGCATCTCCATTTATTGATATTTTGTTATGAAAATTGAAACTACTTGTTCTACAAATCCTTTGTTTGGGCTTCTTGCTGGGATTGTAGTTTAACTAAGGCTTAGGACCACTGTAGTTGTCAAGCTGTCACAGTCAAGCAAACTGAGATACGTGCAAACTAAACTAAATTACTCAGCTTGTGGAGACTATCAAAAACACAATAGGAACAATGAAAGTAACATGTTTTTGCGCACTATTGTTTTATTCTTGTTATTTCTAGAGCAGCAAACATACAGTCATGGATAAAAATAAGTTAATAAAAACGAATGCATACGAACGAGTGTTTAGTATGAACGATTTGTATGCTAAATAAGGTGGTCAGTGGAGGTTATGTCATTAAACCACGCTCTGAAACGGTGTCTTTCAAAATATCGAAGTCGAACAGATCGATAATTCTGCGAGTAAGCTAGCCTTAATATTATTATTTTAAAAATATGGCATGTAGAAATAGACATTTGGCGTAAACAACCCTACTGCGTAAGTTATCACCTAATCATAATGGCACAATTCTGGACAATGCAATACCTCGCAATGTACAGTACTCGCCAAAAATGAGTGCCGTTCGTTCGATAAATTCAAAGTTTTGTTCGAGACGTGTTCGAAATTTTCATGCGCTATTTTAATATGTTCGAGAGCTGTTCCAAGTTTGTTCGAGGATTGTTCGAGAATAAAATTATGTTCGATTTTTGTTCGATGTTCGTTCGTTTCAAAGGTAACACTCATTTCTGGCGAGGACTGTAACTTAAAGGTCAGTGTACCTTCAAACGAGACGACCTGTAAGAATCTTACCACGTGTGTTGTGTACTTTGTAGCTCTGAAAAACCGCCGTCGGCTTGAAGGCGACACTAGTGTCATGACATATCGAGGACATATGGTGCTGCATACGTTAGTACGATGTAGTTTTTCGCCAGCCTATTCAACTGGTCAACGTTATATAGTCACTGGATGTGGTGGCAGCGGCAGAGTAATTAGTAAGTTAAGACACTCTGAACACTAGTATTGTGACCGATTTATTGCATCCTATATCGTTTACGCTGCGCATTTTGCTTGAATAGTGCAATACATTGCAGAAATAACCATTCGTAACTTAAGTGAAAAATGGCACTAAATTTATAGCATTTTCTATTTATCAGAACCTAGTGAAACGTAGTGGAGATTTTCATGACCTTGGACTCATTCGAACCGGCATAGTCGATTTACCGTGTATATCCCCGAGCTTTTTTTGATTTTGGTCTGGTTCCGGGGTCAGGGCTCAAAATGTGGGTTTTTGGCACCATTTTAGTACCCTTCACGGACGCAATGTTATTGTTATCTCTCTGTGTGGTTTTATTTCATAGTAAAATGATATATGCCGATGCCTCTTTTTTGTTTTTCGAATAAGGCTCCGTTTCTGGATTTATGGGGTTTTAGGTACGGTGGTATGGCACCCCAATGGTTCCTCGACCCAAAATTTGAAAATTTGTTCCGAGGTCTTGGGCGGCTAATAAGTTTAACCTGGGGCTTTTCGGGCATGGGAAACTCATTGCCGGTGCCGGTTTTGCTATGCGACCCATAGTTCCATGGGTACGGGGGTATGACGCAGCATGGTTCGAGGTCAGAGGTAAAAATGAGGGTTGTTTAGTACCCTTCACGGAAGCAAGGTTATTTTTATCTTAACATTCAAATTTCTCTCTGGTTGGTTTTATTTCATAGTAAAATGATAGATGGCGATGCCTCTTTTTTTTGTTTTTCGATTAGTATACGTAACTGAACGAAGAAAGACCACATA
>JASANE010018448.1:0-21339 GCA_030248225.1 Trileptium ribeirensis | reverse complement strand
CAAACCTGGTAGACAACACCTTAACGCTGACGCTATGTCGCGTCCACCGATTTTGAAATCTACACCGAATAGGGAACCAGTTGATAATTTGGAAGAAGATCAGAGACCGGATAAAGAATATCTCAACGAAGCGTTAGTGAAACGGGAATCGAATCTTTAAAAATTGTGGGCGTAGTTACGCAAAGTCCTAACGCAGTGGTTGACGAAAACAACGAGACAAATGATCCACAACCTGGCCCAAGTGCAATGCAGGTAGATGTTCCGGTAGTGGATCGCGATCTGAATGACTATTTTGCGATAGATCCGCCATGGGAAGCGGATGAAATTCGACGAGCCCAATCTTTAGATCCATTTAAACGAGGAATGATTCATTTTCTTGAAAACCAAGAGTTGGATCCTGAGTTAGCGGAAGACTTGCAACCCAAATTTTGTTGCAAGAGGATCGCTTTCATGTTCGAGATGGTATCTTGTATTACGTGAGCCGAAAACGTAGACCTGTTCGCGCAGAGGCGTGCGAATTTCGTTTGGTACTACCGGAAGAATTCCGAGTAGTTGTGATGGAGCAAGCTCACACGACAAGATATGCAGGTCATGTCGGATGCAATCGAGCGTTGGCTAAGCTCAAACGGAAATTTTTTTGGGTCACAATGAAGAAAGACCTCGAGGCGTTTATTAACGCATGTGTTCCATGTGCTCGGTTTAAACCTGGTCCGAATCAGCGTGGACCGTTACAACCAATTCCTGCGATGGCCCCCTTTCATATGGTAGGCGTAGACGTGATAGGTCCGTTACCAGTAACGCGTTCTGGGAACAAATATATAGTCAACTTTATTGATTATTTTACAAAGTGGCCAGAAGCTTTCGCAACGTCAGACCAAACGGCCGTGACTATTGTTGATTTATTGCTGAACAAGATAGTACCCCGACACGGAGTACCGCGTGTCATTTTGTCTAACCAAAGACCAGCCTTCACCTCTGAATTGTTCACGTCAGAAGCGGCCAAGTTAGGAAGTCGAACAGTGTTTGCTACACCGTATCATCATCAGTGTAACGGTCTAGTTGAACGTTGGAATCAAACGTTAATGGCTATGATAAAGCCACTTACTGAATTAGAGCCTAATAATTGGGACACTTATGTCGATAGCGCACTTTTTGCGTACCCAACTACGGTACACGTGTCGACGGGTCAAACCCCGTTTTTTCTAATGCATGGTCGTGACCCGGACTTACCTGGAGAAAACCCGTTATTGTCCATTACGGAAGGTGGAACTCCAGACCAACATGTGCAAAAGCTATTGGATACGTTGACTAGCAGTTGGAAAGAAGCTAGTAAGTCCGTACGTTTGGCCCAAGACGCCTATAAGCGATATTTTGATCAAAGAGCGCGTATTCGTGACTTTTTGCCAGGTGATGTAGTGCTAATGCGAAGGCCGGAGAAAATCGATTCTAGTAGGATCACAAACAAATTTCACCCAAATTTCCAGCGACTATATCGAGTAGTCAAAATACAAGGTCCTAACTTGAAGGTAATGCGTTTAGGTGATGCGCGACGCAAAAGTAAGATCTATAATAAAAGTCTGTTTAAGCATTTCGTGGTGAGCCGCGCAATTATTTGGAATATGAGCAACGCTTACGCGCGATCGAAATCGATAGCGAAGAAATCGACTGGTTCTGTGGTAAGTGTGGCCAAAGTTATGACGAGAACCTACGAACAGGTGAGGACGATGTCAACTGGATCGAATGCGACTACTGCCGCGAATGGTACCACTTCCGTTGCGTGGAATTTGAAAAGGAACCCGAAACAACGCTATGGCATTGCCAACGTGTGTTCGACGATTGTGTACGTGAACGCGTAAATCTATGTTTTCCTTCTGGAATTTCTACTTCTATCCTTTAAACTTTCTACTATCGAATGAGGTAGATAAGGAAAAGTATAGCGTGTTATTGGAGTAACAATCAACTATGTTGCTAAAAGCAATCATGGCTGCTGTTCCCACAATTTTTGATACGACTTGAGCTAGAATGCCAGTTAACAGACGCCAGCTAGTGTTAGTAAAATCGTTGCTTCTCGACAACATGGAGTGGGATTGATGCTGCGTTGTTTCGGTTTTTGGTGGAGAACTATAGCAGTATATGCCCACGAGCACTTTTGGATTTCATCAGAGTAATGGAGAAGGGAAGGTGCGCGCTACATAGATGGAGTATTAATTATGGTATTTTTCGACATGGTGGCTTTCCAATGGTGTGCTCGATAAATTGTTATAAAGAATTATTACGTTTTAGATTTACGCGATCGTCAATTGTTACGGCTATCTAAGCTACGGTACGTTGTGCATAATTAATAACAATAATAACAATTGTTATATTTTGTGTTGTTCAACGAACAATTCTACGTTTTCGACGATTACAACATTGCTACAATTGCTGGAATGGCGGATTCGAATTGGGATAGCGGTAGTGAAACCGGGCCCTCAGAGGGTTCTGATTTGTTGTCTGACCTAGAGTGTGGAATCTATACGCGTGGACCAGTGGTTTAGAAATGGTGGGTCGAGAGTGGATGCACCCCGCTAGCGTAGTTGTCGTAGATGCAGTGACCAAATTGAGTCGGCGATAGGCGTTATTGAGCGTTCAGATACCAACTTAATAGCGTGTGATATGGAGGGTGTAAACATCAGCAACCGTCAACAACAGCAGTTTCGGGAAGCGTGGGAAAAGTATTTAGACACGCCTGAGAAGGATCCATTTGACGTCTGCTGGCGATGATTGCCACGTAATGCGCGACTATGGGTCGATCCAAAATGGCTAGCTTATGCTGCAGGTTGGCAACGCGCAGCAGCAGCTACATTGCAAGTCGCCACAATCGAAGGAGTTGTCATCATTTTTGATTTAATGGCGCTTGGTCCAGATATGCCTGCAGCGTTATATATGTGTATTGCGTCAGATGAACGACTCAAAATATGGTGGGCGATGAACAATGATGAAGGATTTTGGAACGTGCGATATCTGCAATACAGTCAGCCGTTCCCACATGCTAATTCAATGGATTTACAAGCGGCAGTAGGCCGTCGATATAGTCTACGGCGATTCTTCTTTTTGTTCACTGGACGCATTCGACAAGATCCAACGCCGTACGGTACAACGTTATTAGGAGGTATTCATGTGCGACAAGTTAGTCCTGAAAATTGGGTGCTAAATTTCGAAGAGTATCGCCGGTTCGTTCGATATAGCGCCCATGATGTCATGCTCATTGATGGAGCATTGTTTATCGCACATCGGCGTGGCACGCCTCCACCGATGGGACGCCACGATGTTAATCGTTTATGGCACTTGATTGAACAATTTCCGCGCATATTTCGAGCATTTACAACGGATGCACGTGGTTTAACGGTGCGGGTTAATCCCGACGTCGTATCAAATCGTCGTGGTTTTCAAGAAAATATCGCTGAAAAAGTGGCTCAATGCGCTGGTTATTGGCGGCGTAAGGGCCGATGGAATGTCGAAGAGCATAGCAGCCTATATCAAATTAGCGACCAAGACAATGGCGAAGCTGCTTTTGTAATTGACCTTGGAGGAAACTTACATCGCGATACTGATCGTCGATTATTTACAGCGACGGCAGCGCAATTAAATCGGCAATTGGGCCAAAATACGCGTTTGGATCCCATTGACCTGGATCATACACCGGTTAGTGAAATTCTGGAATCGGAGATACGCTATAATAGCTATTATCTGCCGGATGGCATGTACGAGTTTAACGCATGGTACGAAGCGGTAAAACGACGACGAGCTAATCGCAGTCGACGTCGTTTGCGTATACAGCGGCACCAAGATGTCATCGCAGGACCAGGAGATGAAACGGAGCTGGAGGAACGCCGTGAAGACATGTTTGATGAAGAAATGAACCAGCAAGCCATACAGTGGGAAACCGAAGGAGTACCTGTGCGTGAAATTCGCGAACGGATAATGACGGTTTATGATGAACATTATGGTGGTGCATGTGTTGTCACCAGTCCAGCTGTATTGCAACGTTTGGATCGTCAGGTATTACGAGAAGGAGATGCCGCTTCTAATACCTCATCAGCTGCTACAACACCGCCTGCGGTTCGTACACCGGAACCTGCATCAGACGGCTCGGTACGCATAGTAGGATCTGTAACAGTAACTGCTAGTCCAGCAGATCCTGTCCAATATCATTTTACTTGGGTCGAAAATGAGCAGATCGCTCACGAAAACCAGCGAAAGTGCCAGAAAATGGGTGGTTTGGCAGCGCAGGAAAGCCTAGCCAACCTGATGGGGATTACTGTAGATCCGGAACCTATGGCTGAATCGGCTAGTAGAAGGAAAACTCCCTTAACGATTGTTAGTGTAGACTCGTCCACAGTAACGCTACCAGCTCAGGAATCAATGGAACAGTCCACGATAAGTCGTATACGGACTGAATCATAAACGGCCGTAGTGTCGTCGAGTATCTTAACTTTACCAGTGTCTACCGCGTCTAGTTTAGTAACGGTAGCTCAAGCGGAACCCGCGATGTCTGATATTGTGCCGATGACGGTACGACCGGTTAGGGGACGAGGGACAGCTAGTATTATGTTCCCACCTAGCCTTCCCCAGTCGGCGCGTATGCGGTTGTCGCACGCTATTCGAGCGCCGTTTCAACAACCTATTTCAGTGGTGAATCCAGCACGACCGCGTGCTATGGACATGCTCACTAATCAACTAGTTACTGTCGCCTACGAGCACGTTTGACAGCAAGAACAGGTTGCGGCTATTGCCGAACACCCGCCTACTACAGTGGTGACGAGTGGTCAGGAAATTTCTCCTTCGTTGCACATTGAGTTGCAGTTGGGAAATTTGCGTGGTACGGAGTTGGCACAAGTGCGTGAACAATTGCAACAAGCCATACCTCCATCTGCAGTACAATTGGGTGGTATGCTATTAATGCAGCAAACACAATTAAAACGCGCGTTGATACTGCGTTGCATTATTTGCGTCGAATAGACGAAAGTCATCGAGCTGAAATGGAAGCCCGACAGATGGAACTTGATCACGCACATCGTCAAAATGCCGAACTTAAACTCCGATTACGGGAGAAAGAGTCGCTGGAACGCAAAACGCGAGGAACGCAAACTAAGAAGAAAACGCAACGAACTGCGAGTCGTCAAGCGCGCGCTGAACGTCGCGACGATTACGAAAAAATGACCAGCTAATCTAGCGATAGTGATCGTGAAGCGAGCCGACGACAGCGAGGTAAACAACGTGCCTCATCGTTTGTTGAACCACGGCCACGACAGCGACAGGAAGTAGTTTATCATGAGGAGCAGCAATCGACATCGGCAGCAACTTTTGCGCCGTCTTTTACGTCAACGCCAGCCGTATCAACATTAACGGTGGCTACTGAAACACAACGAAAAGCTAGTGATGTAGAAATCTTTGAGGAAGCTTCGGCCGTTACGCCCACCAAAACGGTTTCAACAGCATCAAGGGAACAAGGAGCGACTGCTATAGCGGCAGTGCCACCGGCCGTGCAGCCAGCGTCAGAACAACGTGATGCCGGTCAATTAGCGCTACTGAATGAACGGCGAAGTGGAATAGAAATGACTTCACTACAGTTCAATGGTAATGACCTACGAACCGGTCGCGTTACACCGTTTGGTAACCGGTTAATTTACCATTATTTCACGTTTTACCAAGCTCTGTCCAATGCACCGATGCCACAACGCATGACTATGTTATTCTACCATTTGCGCGATGAATTGAAACGTTAATTCAAACAGATTGGTGAACGTGGACGTCACATTACCGAACGCGATTTGATTGACATTTTCTTCAAATGGGAAGAGCACGTCCGGGGTATCGTTTTTCTAAAACAATGGGATGTTATGGTTACACCGGAACTATACGATCTGTTCATACGTCGATTGGCGCATGCGGTGCGTGGATTCATTCGTCTACGAAATGCTGCGAAGGCGCAGTATTGCGATACAATATTTTCCACCACTGCTCTTCATTGGTTTTAGTCGACGTAAATGGGAAAGTGACGTTCAACGAGATATGCGACGCTATGCCGATTCACGAACAGGCGTTTCGAACCAAATAGCTCGCATTCGTGATTATGTCTTTCCGAACTCGGATTATCAGCGTCTACGCTACGAAGTCGATAAGTTGGAAAGTCAACTAAATAATCAACAAACGCATGGAGAACTCTCACACGAGCGACGGGAACAATTGCAACAGTTGATTACACAAGTTTCGAGACAAACGCGACAGTGATTTTCTGCTGCGTTCTTAGAACTTCAATTTGTTACGCAATGGCATGATCAACGTAACGATTGTCCAGGGCAGCCATCGTCTATGCCAATGGAACGTGATTGGCCATTGTATTTGACAAAGCCACGTCGGGATTAGAACAATATAACTATATTGCTACATTTAGCCAATTAGGCGCAATAATAAACAGTAATAGTCATAACTTTAAAAAGTATTAGTATAACCTCACTAATTATGTCGTCTTGGTTCAACATTTTGGATTATCGCGAACGTTTAATATACATTTTGTCTTGAAATACGTCGCGAATTCAACGTCGAACATCTGTAATAATGAATATTATATGAACTATTGTGAGTCCTGAGTTACAGGAACTTTTATCGACATTTTATATTTCGTGATGGTCGAGATGGACAATGTTTATTTTTTGCCTCGTCATGGACGAATGGTATATGCCTGCGGTAACTGTGTTATTTATCAACAATGACAATATATACTGTGAGCGTAGTGGAATATACTGACGAATCGAGCTCGACTCGTTAAATACCGATAAATCGGGAGTATCCCGTATTGATTTAAATTCTATTACTTGTTTTCAGCATAACTTGTGTTATATGGTGTCTTTGGAAAAATTCCATATTATTTTCACTCATAAAATTTAAAAAAATTCATAAAAATTTAAATAATTATAAAATCCAAAAACAATAAAAATTTATAAAATTCCAAAATTTTTTATTTTTCACTTATTTTTGGTTTTGTCATAATTCTTGTCATTCGATTTTTGCTCATTATAACAAGTATACGTGTACTGCCATAATAGCGTTGGGTTTCCAAAAATTGAAGCTTTTATTTATATATTTGATGTTACTTGTATTATTATTTGCTATTACTTGTTGTTTTCAGGTTGTTACCCATGCCGGGACGTCATGGGCTTACTAAGGGGGGTGTTGGGGCTGGTGCCTTTTTCACCACAAAATTTTTCTTTTTCTTTTTTAACAAAGGCCGCCCCCACGCCACCGTAGTATTCCCTGTCGTCCTCGGCGTGGTATATGAGCGTAATATTTACGTAAACTATGTATATACCTGTGTATATTATATATATGTTATAATCTAGCTATGTATTTATCTATAAATATATAAACTATAATAAAACTTATATAATTATTTAAAAAATCTCCTCTATATAACCCTACCCTTCCCAAAATCCAAATTAAATACCCCTAAACCCTCAAAACACATTTTTCTTTTCCCTATCACTTTTCCAACCCCCATTTCCATATTCACCATTCCTTTTTCATTACAACCAAAATTTACCCCAAATCTATTTTTCTCCTTTTTCCTATTTTTTTACCAAAATTTAAATCCCTCCCCCTCTACCAAAACTTAATCAAGTCCCCTAAAATATTCATATCTTTTTCCCATAACTACACCTAACCACATATTAAACCCCCTCCTTCCCCTTCTTCTTATTTTCTATAAATTTACCCATTCCAAAAATTTCCTTTTTCTCCCTTTTTCTCCCATTCCTTTTCAAACATCTCCCATTTTCCTACCCCCCCTTTCTCTTCCCCCCCCCCCCTTCCCCTTCCCTTTTTTTTTTTTTTTTTTTTTCCTTTTCCTTTTTTTTCTCCTTTTTAATATTTAACCTTCACTCCTCAAATTTAAAATACATACTACTCCCTACCTACCCCCTTCATCATATTAAAATTTCACTATCCCCATCTTTCTACTTTTCTCAAACCACACCCCACCGTTCTACCCCATTTCTCATTCTAAATTTTTCATTTAAGCTTCTTCTAAATTATAATAAATATATAATATATAGGTTGTTATTGTATATCTTTAATCTTGCGGCGATCGCGTATATCTTTAATCCAGTACAGGGTACTGTTTGCTGGCGCCTACGTGGCGATGTGATTATTACTAATTATTTTACTTGCTTTTGGTATTGAATTGGGAATTATTATGTAGTTGTATTATTAAATATATTTGGTTTTGTTTTGTATTTTAATGACTTACCTACGCGAGGGACTTTTCATAGTTTATATTACGTGTCGTTTTAACGGAGAGGGTGTTAATGCTTAATTCGCGAGCGGTTGCGTGTGGAGATCGATAAATTCATTCTTATTAATAATAGTTTATGTTCTAAATTCAATTCGAATTTAATGACTGAGCTGCAGAAAGGGTTATATCATGGCTTTCGACTACGTGTCGTTACGAGTTTTTTTATCTTGAACGTGTTGTTATGAAATTCGGGAGTCAACGTCTCCGTGTTGTATTTTCGATGTCGATGGATTTAACAGGATTGTTGTTTGGAAATTAAAATGGACGACCTAGCTAGGGCCTGTTATTTGTCCAAAGCGCTTTGCGTTTGAATTTGATGCGTAGATAGTTTTGCTATAAATATTGCGATGGATAGTTATCGATTTAGAACTTTTAGTGGCCATGAAGCGCTACTTTGCGGAGACTGATGGAAAGTTTACAATTTCTTTTCTTTATGTTTCTATGATATCCTGGTTACGGGAAAATTTACATGCGCTCGTTAACGGCTTTATGCGAGTTTTTCTCGAGTCTAACCTCATTATTTAGCAACGGCATGTCATCGCTATAACTCGTTCAGGGGTTTAAACCGGAAAATTTATATTCACATTGCTCGCTTTAGAGATAGCTTATCGACTTATTCAGTCTAGGAGAGTAGTGTCTATTAATCTACGTAGCATCGTGCGTCGTACCTGCATATGGACCAACTGAATTATTAGTAGTGAGGAATTTTCGATATACAGTGTCGTTTAACGGAACGGACTCTCGGATAAAAAGACCGAGTGTGCGAGGATTAACTTTCCAACTTGGGCAGTGAGTCTATTAAACACCGGAGTCGTTTCTGGTGTCGATTCGAACGCATCTAGGTTTCTACGCGATATTACGTTTACGGAAATTCGATTGCGTGAGAGCAATTCAGAAGTGATCAACGGCTTGGTATACGGATTTTCCGGTTGGTGAACGCGTTGTGTAATACTGGTGTTTTATTTGTGCTATTAGTATACCAGCGGAGTGCCATTGCATAGGAGTTCGATTCGGAATTAAAAGAGGGTTAATGCTTTAGTTGAACGCTCCCGTTCACCCGCGTTATTTTTACGAGAACCAGTGAATTTGATTCGGTCGTCGAAGGTTTCAGCGCGAATTGGCACTGCGCGGCAATAACGAGTAAACAACTACTACTATTCGTCTGTTGTTGGTATTTCTAAAAGAGCGTAATAAAGCTACATCGGTGTGTGCTGAGTAGTTAAAATCGCTGAAGCACTCCTAAAATCGGAAACACTAGGATTTGTTATCGCCACTTCCCTGGTACGCCAGACCACGAACTCGCGCACCTCAGCTACTAGTACGTTATCTAATTGGTGGCCTAACCTGTATTTTTGGTGTATTATAGTAGTCGCTGGGGTGGGAGCGTCGCATAAGCACAAATCTACACGCCATCGAAAAAGACTAAGCTCCGACAAACAATGGACGCTGAATCGCGCTGGACAACTACCAAAATTTGAATTTACCGCGCTGGAGAAGTGCCAAAATTTGAATTTCCCGAGCTTGATAACTCCCAAAGGTTGAATTTCCCGCGCAGGACAACTGCCAAAATTTGAATTTCCGCGCTGGACAACTGCCAAAATTTGAATTTTACGCCGTGGACAACTGCCAAAATTTGAATTTTTCGCGATGGACAACTGTCAAAATTTTTCCCCGTGTTGGACAGCTGCCAAAATTTGAATTTGCCACACTGGACAACCGTCAAAATTTGAATTTCCCGCGCTGGGCAGCTGCCAAAATTTAAATTTGTAGCGTTGGACAGCTGCCAAAATTTAAATTTACAGCATTGGACAGCTGTCAAAATTTGCCCAATAACATCGTTTATACTTGAGATATCTACGATCGTTATGCTATGCTGTGTTTTTATACTATTAAGGACATATTACATAGTCAGCGCTGACTGATCAAAAAATCTATACAGTCACTTCAGACTGTCACGTGTGTCCGTCGTTGTAGATACGTTGTTACGCTGACATACTGACATTCACCGCCCACCATTGGGACACAAGTCAGCCACGGCGCACACAAATTAACGTAAACCAGCCATAGGGCTTCTGGAGCAGTAGCTTTTAGCTTTTGAAACATTTGCTGTAGTTTCTGTATGATTAATAGAGATTCATTATTGTCCTTACTAGAAGAAGTCTAATGTAAAATAAAACTTCCGACTATTTAGACAATAAACTTGGTCTTTTGGTAAATTATATATATTGACATCGTTGCCTTTACTTTTACGTTGGGGACATTCGGACACCGTTGCGTTTTATACTGTTCAATTGGAGGGAGAGCCTCAGACACCGAATTGTTGTGCGGGCACTCGGACGCCTTTGCTGCGGCACTTAAGCTTGCTTTTAGGTTAGCGATATTTTTTAATACAAGCACACAACTTTCTGGTAAAACATCGGATAATAAATTCTATGTAAAAGTTCAAAATTCCCGATACAATGGTATCCGGGTACCCTGCAGTTGTCCGGGTTCCCATCGCGTTATCCGGGTACCCGATAACTGGGTAGCAGTGGCATATGCTTAAACGATACAGATTCAAGATATTCCCCGAGTCATACTGTTCATTGCACCGTATCACGAACGGTTTTTATCAACATGTCCACGTTTACATTGGACCACAAATGTTTAACGCTGCTCTGTCAATGCGCGGTAAATATAGATGAAGGCACCTGTCGCAGATCTTTGACTCTACGAGGTTCATGGCATTGTGTGTGTGGTGCGGAGAAATTGTGGGATACTTGGTATAGCTGGTTAGAACATGATTACCGGCTCGCGCGATTGCCGTTTACTGGAAGATCGGAGGCACCAGTAATGCTGTAAACATTCCGATTATAAACGTCATACGTACTCATAGGAGGTTATGGTGGTACTCCTGATGAGTCTCCCACCCTACCAGGTGATCCAAGGTGACCAGGTCTGTTCTAGCAGTGCCGCAAGCGCCGAACGCATAGACGCCGAAATTCCACCCCAGGACTCTGCTGCTCACAGGGACCCTGCATCTCGAGCATGTATTGTATGATAATGATAACCGTTGTCGCCTATTGAGAAGGTGGCTTGAAGAACTTCGCCGGCTGTTTTTTTGTATTGCATTCCCGCCGCTGGATAAGGGTTCGATTTCGGCACCATTGTTTGAATTCCATCAATATGAAGCTGGTGCAACTTGCGTGAGGTTAACTGAAAATGAGAGAAACCTTGTTTGAGAAAATTGACTTGCAGTTCAATGCAGTTGGACTATTTAGAATGAAGTAACCATATTTCTGCTAGGCATCCATGATGAACTACCTGTCTAGAAAATCAAGGATGTGATTCGCATTTTTTGCTGGCAGCACACACGGATGAATCGTTTGTTTTGGCAGACCTATATTTATTTTAGCTACCCAGATACAAAGCGGAAATTTTAAGAAATGCGCTTTTGCAGGATTGTTGCTATTGTTTTTAGCCATCGATACTTTTCGAACACGCTTCCAACAACGACATTACAGCATCTTTGGCTGAGTGTTGCAGTAATATTTCGGAATATTTCTGAGCTGATCTCTGATAGGTTTTAGGTAGTGAATTTTGCATTTATCCTATCATCATCGTATTGAAGGCCCGACGTCTGGCCCAATATGAAAACGATTAGTGATTAGGGGTTTTGGTACATAAGCCATAGGCTTTATTGAGTCAGCACTGAATAGGTGGAAGACCACGGCTGCTACATCTACTTGTTTTTGATAGCCACGTAGTCGAACTTATATGTCAGAGGTAGCAATGCAATTTCAGTGCAGGAAAGAGAGTTTCAGGGCACACAAATATCATTTATAAGACATTCCATTACGTGAATTTTACGCAGCTTGTACCCAAATGTCTAAGGTCGGGAAAACGTCTGTGTTTAACTGTGACAACAGATAAGCTGATAGACAAAGGAAACATATCCAGTCACCACAGGTATACACATAAACATGTTGGTAACCAAAAAGATAATTCTCACTGATAGATATTCGTCAACCATTTTCTCATGGGAGCAAAATTGACCTCTTTCAATTGTGTTCTCAGTGTGGAATCTCTAAGGATGCTGCCCCTCCCCTTCCCCCGCCTCGACCCCCCGACTTGGCAACACTCTAGCAACGTGCCTGTCGTGACAAGAAATTCATACAGTAACTATTTAATGTCATAAATGCACTAATATGCTCATCTGACGCTCCCTATGTATAACAAGACCATTCCGGTCTGTTACGCTGGCCTGTGCTACCCTCGAGGTCCGTCATGGACTCGACCAGGTCTGAAAGGCTGACGGTCCACGCGATACCGCGACCACATTCAGCCTCATTGTGTTAACCTGACCTTTGTAGCGCCATGGTTTCGTATTGCTTGTGTAATCTTGTCCGTTGTTTTGCCGTATGCAATCTCGACTGCTTTTCATGTCACTATCGTTGTTCGTCTTGTAGGTTATGCTTTCTTTTGTATTTGTGCGCGTGTTGAATCTAGGAAACGTGTCAAAAGAAATTGTGTTAGATCGGATCAACTATAGGAAAACTTCTAGGATTCTAGTGTCTTCGATCAAGTCAAAAATTACGGGGATCGTCTTAAATATGTAGGGTTAAAATTACGACCGTCCGGGAATGGGAGGCCCCTGGACCACTCGCCATGCATCGAGCGGTGATGGCTGCTCGCCGGATGACGAACAGCACTGATAATAAAATTCGTTGGGAATAGCCAAACATCAAAATATCAAATGTACTTAGCTTAACTAGGACATCATACAGTGGTCGAGCTAAAAGGGAAACAACAACAATCCCGAAACTAAGAAATTTGGATTTTTGATTAAGAAAGGCGCCGGACACGGCTTCAACTAACCGTAGCCGGTTACTGGGTTGAAATTCGAAATCATGCTCCGAATATTTTTGGGTGCAGAATTTAACGGGCTTTCTAACTAAGTCTATTCGGGCAAATTCAGTCCATCGGTTACCGTGTTACATTACTATATTCGTCTCTTATTCGCCTAGACAATCGCTGCTTACGCTAGGCAGGGTTGTTGTCGTAATTCGATCGCATTGATTCATCACGTTTTGAACCTCTTTCTTCATTCAATATTTACTCAGAACTTGAGTAAACCTTAGCCCGTCCTGTTTCCAACGTAACACGCTTTGCCTAACCCGTTACGGCTATAATATGGACCGATCGGGGCTGAGGCAATCATCGAGTTTATAACTCTTTACGTTTTTCTACGGAATGCCCTAATAATTATTAATAATATTAATAACTAGTATAATGTATACATGTATTGCAAATAACAACAAAGGCACAGACATATATAACTGTATAAATAATATATATAAATATCTATAAAATAAAAACCCATTCGCACTAAATTCGTAAGTTTTACGAGTTTAGTAAAGTATCTACAGTTATAATAGTTACATGGTAGGACAGCGGGAAGGTTTGGAGTTCTGTGGTGGCCCCTATGGGTCTCTGGTGACGGTGCCATCCCGGCTGGAGGTTCCCCAAGGCAGGGCCCCGTCCTGTGGCGCCCCCTTCTTTGGAAGGCCTGAAAAATGGTGTTGGTTTCATGAAAATTCCAGAAATCAGAATAAACACAATCAGCTAGACCGATATGTATACATGTAACGTTTGCATGTCGGGACGTGGATAGCATAGGAGGAATCTGTGGGAATTGGTAATATGAATTGTTTTAGTAGACAAAAGAGATTCGCCGCCAGACGAACATATAAACGTGCAATATCTGAACGCTAGCCCATGTAGGTGTTGCAACATAAAGAGATAAAGCCAAACAAGAGATAAACGTGCAATGTTTGCGCGTTAAAAGCATAGTTTCCATAGGAAATCAGCAGTTAAATTTGGGTCTTGGGTCGAGGTTCACCATTAAACAATAGGTTTAGGAGTCACAAAATATTAATATTTTCTTAATTTACTGTTAATAATAAATATTCTAACGTTCAAACTTGTTTTGATTTTCGCATGTCTGAGTCTCAGACGTAAACAGGCATTAAACCAAGTGAAAACAATGGGCGAAACTTCGACCTTCCCCAAACTTTGCAGGTGCGTCCCCATTGTTTTCGGACTCTTCCAAATGGTGTTTTTGGTTTACGGTAACCAAAGATTCGATAAATTTTAAACTTTTCAGATTGGCGATCGGAAAGAAATTACAAAAATAGAGGGCGGCCGAAAATTGACCATGACTGGATCGCTCCAAACGTGATATCTTAGAATATTGACAAAATTTTCGAGGTCGGACGTGACGTCCGACTTTGTTGAATTAGTTTGATTTCGACACCACAGATTTCGGTCGACTTTACTGACCGGCTCCATGGACATTCTGTATTGTTTCAACGATGTTTTATTTTCTGTTTTGCACAACGACTTGGATCGGATGGTCGACGAGGAATCCACGTGGCGTCCAGTCCCACGTGAAGGTACAAGCTGGTGCTGTCCGCAGGCACCGACGATGTAGGTGTGGGTGGGGGAGTTAGGATGTCAATCAGGAGTTTAATTTCCCCAAGGTTAGGCGTGTATAAGCCAGCGACTTGCAAACATTATCCATAAAATAGGTGATTTTGATAGTACCCGATAATTGTCCATTGAGGTGATTTCTCCGTCCGCCGCATGGCTCTCCCCTCTGGTCGAAGAACTGCTTCACAAATTAAGTCCTGGAATCACCGACATCTGATCGGGCTCCCGCGCCAATCTTAGTTAAGAATTTTTTGGTCGAAGTTTCTCTGGTTCCCCGTGATCATAGGCAGAACACAAAACAAATTTTTAGATATTACAGATCCAATTTGCGTTGAGCTGAGTTTAGGGTTTCAGAGAGTTTTTCCTAAGCTGATCACGGTTATAAAATTGATAGCAAGCGAGGATTACCAATTTTACTTGGAAATCCTGCTGTAGGAGGGATTGATTTATTGAATTACAGTCAAAATTTGTCAAATTTAGTACAACATTCAGTGCCCTGTAGGCGATCGGAGCCGAACGAACCAGGTTTTTGGTAACGGGCATGGGCCGTCGTGGGCCCCCTTTTGCCCCGGGTGGAAAATTAAATGTACTTGTAAGCGAGTTGAGAAAATTTGGGTATTAAGGCCCGGCGCTTCAGCCGAAATATGACCCCCGTTTAGGGTCGAAACACAAAAAAAAATTCTAGGGCTGACTACACTTGAGCAATTCGTATCGGAAATTGACTTGGATGTTTTGGCGTTGGATGTTTATTGCCGTTTTTGCTGGATCTGTTTTAGGACTTTTGTCTGTATAATAATCATGCAGTATCTTACTTGATTCACCTTTTGTAAATATTTATTGGCTTGTTTTGTGGTTAGCAAGGACGGTTTTAAGCTGTTAAGCAAAGATCAATTTACTTAGGCACACGTCACCTTAAATTAATCAAACGATGATAATACCCACCACAGAATGGACAAATCGCTTCGTTTTTACCCTAAATCAAACCGGGTTTATGCAGTAATTTATAGCTAAACATTATCTCAAAAAAATTTGTGCAATTATTGAGAATTGTGTTTGATGGTTGCGACTTCTACATGCGTTCAGGGTCCGGGTATAATCCAAGCAATTTCGCTTGTGCAAACATTTCGATAAACCGTCGCCCCCAGGGCGGCATCAAGTTTTACTTTAGCCTTCGTCGCCCCCTTCGATTTAATTCCGGGATCGTGAAAACATTTGGATACTAAATAGCTTTTCATTTAAAACCCTTAATGGGTTTCACTTAGCATCGCTCAAACGATGAAATATTTCCTTATAATAATCACAGAACAGATCACAGTGCTGTGTTCGGCCTGTATTGATTGTCCTTGTATCGAATTTTGTCAGACTGTGTACATTGAAAATTTCTTAGGATGTCAACTCCAACCACCGGTCAAACGTAAACCCGCACGCCTCTTTCGAGCCGGGAATAGGCCAAATCATTTATCTCGTAGGTACAATACGATCACCAACCGGCAAATTTAGTAGGAAAGTGCTACTAGTAATTAGGCTCTGTTCAATAAGTGATCATGGACTGGCAAGTAGTTGATTGGCAATCACACCAGTGCAACCAATTGTGTAAAGTAAATTGGGGCTCGGAACGGTCCAAAATAATGACAGGATCGAGTCTGAATCAAAATTTGCGACAAAACATAATGTTTAACATTCGCTCCCGATCTGATAAAAGTTTTTCCTCAAACCCGACGAGAGCAACACCCTCAAATGTTTTCAGAGCGACTTGATCGTTGAGTTTTTGCTGATTTTTATTTTTATCTCGGCATTGTGACCCGTTAGGTCGTACATACATTCGGTGTTCAGGTTCAGATATATATGTGAGGTTCAAGATTTGCATTCATATTTCTCTCCCTTCATTTATTCTTTCATTCTCTCTGTCATCATAGGGTTTTGTTGCACGACGACAGAGGATCAAAATTACCATCGTTCGAGGCGACGCAATGCAGTGGGAATTGTACTGCATTGCAGCAACGTACAACATACGAACAGCGACACAACAAAATTTGGGCTTTGGGATCAGAGACACAAGAAGGGGCTGGGGTATGGAGACAAAAAAGAAGAAAAATATTGGGTCTAAATCTTGGACCAAACTTGCCGGTTCATCTTAGGGCATAATCATGCAAGAATTCATAAGTAGGGAGTAGGGCTTGATGAAATTACCTCAAACTAGAGTGAAAATATGGTTTTGGACGATGTTTAGAAGGTGAACCTATCCGATGCAAGAGTAGGATAAGCGTCCCTAAGGACTCCAGTTGTTCCTAGAGGGTCGTTCTATCCTAAAAGGTCGTTAGAAACCTCCGGTACTTAAAATTGACTTGCCTTTATCGAATCAAAGTGAGAGAAAGTTTCCTCCATCCAACTTCACGCTATTCTGGACCTAATTCAGAACCGAACAATAGCCAATCCAAAGGCAGAACCCATGCCTCCATCGGTTTTACTATAGTCTAGGAGCCAAACTACCACAAAAGTTTGCTGAAATCTACCGGGACCTTAAACCAGCAATTATTAAGCGATTCAAAGTTGGCAGAAAGTTGCCCCTATTCGACATATGTCACGTTGAACCCAATTTGAGCACCCACATCTCAACTCCCTTAAGTCGGAGGAATGGTCCTCCAGAATTTTTGGATAGCCAAATAAACGGACTATCCCCCGCGACAATTAATTTAGGAGAACCGGTATATCTGTTAGAAATAACACCGCCGAACTTAGCACGAATCGTCCCTTCTTTCTTGAGCATAAAAATAGCATCGACTTCGAGCCCCTCCGAACCGCGCCTCGCGAATCAGAGGCCAGGCTCCCAGGTCGTAGTCTCGACCTGAAGTCCAATAGATGGCCTAGCTAAATGTCCACTTATTTTTATAAACTGATTCGTATCCAGTGAAATACGTCGTTACAAATTTTGCCCAAAAATACCCCTGCCTTTATACATACTTTTGCAACAAATTAGGGCCCTCGTGCCTAACCATTTGTGCAGGGAGGAATGCCCCTCCTAGGTTTTTAGTGAGTAGAACACGCCGGATTTGCGACGAACTCATTAGTTTCGGTTCCTCTAGTGGGAGCGTTGGAAAACCCAACGAAAAAGTTGGTACACAACAAATCATCCCTTTGGAGGTATAAGGACACTGTTTTCCCCTTAATCTAACTATACCATGCCGGGCTCGGGATGCGCCGAGCATTCAATTTATTACTAGGACGCATCCGGGAATTTTCCCGGGCTATCCAAGCACGGCGCTGACGATGCGAAAGCCTAAGGAATACGGTCATATTCGCCCCATCTCTTATTACTGAGCACTTTATGAATTGTTAGTGTTACGTGCGTCAATCGTTACCTAAGGCCTGGTTAGCCAATGTTGGGTTAGCACATGGTCAGGTTAAGCTTCCGCCACCCGACTGAATCAAGCTGCGTCTGGACTACACTGGCTGGGGGAATGTCCCCAAGCCATCCAAA
The DNA here is from genome assembly GCA_030248225.1 of Trileptium ribeirensis. Lineage (NCBI taxonomy): Eukaryota > Metazoa > Nematoda > Enoplea > Enoplida > Thoracostomopsidae > Trileptium > Trileptium ribeirensis. The sequence goes on along the minus strand of JASANE010018448.1, from coordinate 3,058 downwards.
AAAGGTCGCACTTTTAATGTTCACAGGTGACTGTAGTTTGGTTTGCAGTTAGATGAGTGTTTGTCTTACTAAAATATCCAGACTGAGAAATATCAACGTCACGTAAGCCCGAATTTTCACAGCATAATGAAATAGTGACCAACCGGCAACACACCCCAAATGGATTAGCCTGGGTATCTCTTCAGGCCACTCAAAAAGTACACGGAGAAAAGTAAACGTTTACTACCTTGAGGGCGGTGACCTTCATTGTAGGTTATTTCCCCACGGAATATTCGTCCCACCGGAGTTCCTGATTCTTAGGGTAGTGGTCACTATCACCAGTTACGGTTAGTATGAATAAATTGGCATGGGGACATCTCCAGGCCATACAAAAAGTCGTGATGCCGTTTGAATGGAGCCGCCTTTGATCACCGAAAATTCACAACGCCACCTTCGGATAAGGCTTTGGAAAGTTTACCAGAGTTACTAATTTTGTGAAACAGGGGTTGCTTACCATAAGCCCCCGTGAGCACAAAGAAACTTCCTTACGAGTAGGATAGGTAATTGACTGGGAAATGCACCCAGCCACACAAAAATAACAGGTCATGCATTGAGGAAATGAAATACCCCTCAGGCCTGTGATCCTTCGATAGTAAGGACAGGTTATTGATAAGCTTAGTCGCAATCATACTTGAGTTGCGCTCTGCACGCTGCGGTGGCAACTCGGATCAATAGAAACAATGTGGTTGAGTTTGGTACAAAATAACCTGGGCTAAGCCCGACTGTCGAAAATTTCAGATAGACCCGGACTCCATCCACCGGCCCACTAGTCAGGAAGACGCAATAGACGTTAATGATTAAACCAGATTGAAGGCAAAGAAAAGAATGTGTGACCGTACCAGTACGATACTTTACCAAAACTCCATTTGGTCCCCTTGTCGACCAAGTGAAAATGCTCAACAAAATGCCTGGATTTTAGACAAAATCTCAATCCTTACATCTAACTCGTAGGTAACTTGAGGAATAGAAAAAGGGGAGAAGGCATCGGCCTCTCACCCGAGCTTCGAAAGCTCTAAACTGTCAAAAACCGAGACTCATCGCTCCGAGCGAATGAGCCAACCACGATGCAGGCTCCCGCGAGTGTCGCAAGCCACCTATCGCGTACCGTGGTACAAACCCCCAGTCGCTCGTTTGTCTATAAACCCGAAACCAGTTCAAGTAATATTAAATTTGCCCTGTTTCGTTTATTATGCAGGCAATAGTGAAGATATGGTGGAAATGACGTCCCATACTGCGAAGAAAGACCCAATAAACGGACCCGAAAGAAAAAGGGCGCGACCATGGTCGCTGCGTTTCCGAGCACTGACTCGAGGGAAAGTTAGGGTAGAGATACGCATGTTTGTGATTCAGTGGATCAGCCATCGTCGTGAGGCGTTATAACAGGCGATTAACACGTCCCCGAGAGACTGAGGTATCCTCGAGGATTTATTCCAGCATCGCAGGACTGAAATAACGATTGACCATGGTTGATCAATCGCCGTCTGCAATCAGCCAATCCCAACGAACCCTCAAAGATCGCCCCACCCGATAGCCGACCCGAAGCATCTCACCGTTATTACCGGTTATCAGTCTGTGGTTACATCTATTATATACGTAACTGTTTTGTAGTCGATCACCAACAGGATGGTCGAATGGTTAATACATATGGCAAATACACTTAACAGTTAAAATAAAGAAAAACTCAAACTCACCGATGTAGGATCGAAAATTAGCTACGGAAATAACCGAATTCCTGTTGCACTTTTTGGTCCTCATCGCCCGGTATCTCTATGAAGGAAAAAATCTTTTGACCCCAACGGTCACCTTTTAATTTTAGGACACCGACCGAAGAGAACGCTAGCCACACTTAAAATTTTAACCTTGACCAAATAACAAACGATCAAATTCCCCTAGGATGTTACTTAATCTTGGTGTAGTGTTTTGTAGTTTTGTTAGACGAAAACACTAACAATCTGTCAGAGCCTAATGATGGTCCCTGGCATTGCCAATTAATATGAACAACAACTAGGAATAATATAATATAATTCATTGCATATTTTATTGGAAAATATAATATACGAACAGTAGATATAATATATCTGAATTCAATTGGGTTAAAACCACGAAATTAGTGAAAATGCTAAATATATTTTGATTTAAAATTTTTTTTTAACTTCTTAAAGTAGAATTGAATTACTATTTTATTTTTTGGTTTAAATTGAACTATTTTAGCAAAATACTAAAGTTTAATAAAAACTTATATGCACAACTTTTTTTTGAAGTTAATGTCTTTCAAACGAATTGATTTTCTTTTTCCGCCCGCTGCTGCGCGTTTTGCACGAACGAACAAGACTAAAAAAAATCAATGGGTAAACCCAAATAGTGAAAATGCTAAATATATTTTGATTTAAAATTTATTTTAACTTCTTAAAGTAGAATGAATACTTTTGTAGAGATTGATTTATGTCTTCTTTTCTCCAGCTCCGCTGCTGAAATACTGTGTTTATATTAATGCAACGAAACGAAACAAGAACTGAAATCATAAAAAAACTGGGCAAGTACACATAAATTAAAATCGCAAATTATATTAAAAAATAAGTAAATAATAAATGGTAGCAAACAGGGTTGCTAACACTGCCCCCCTCCTTAGACGTGGAGTGTAAGATGAATTTAACCTTTTTTAAAAAAATGTACCTTTTTAACGTGTAATTTGTTGCTTAACCTTCGTTTCGAAGTGTCAACAAACTGGTTATTTTTTGCAAAGTAAAATTCAGCTAGTACCATAGCACGGTTAAATGCGTAATTTTTAGAACGTATAAAGTGACAAAACTCAGAAATTTGTGTTCTTGAAACAAATGCTACACGTTCTGTGTAAAAAAATTTAACAGGGATCGTATTTTTGGGCTGTTTGACAGAATGCAATGCCATTTTTTGGACAAATAACGGCTGCAGGCCAAGGTTGAAATCCTCGATATTTTACCATGACAACCGAGTTTAATTGATCGGGTTTAAACGAAATGGGTGGTACAAATTCATTTTT
>JASANE010018447.1:0-52609 GCA_030248225.1 Trileptium ribeirensis | reverse complement strand
TAGGATCACAGGAGAGGGGCTCCTGAGGACCCACACTCCCCACCTCGGAGGTACCGCTACCCCTCGGGCCGCGTACCTTTCCTCAAAGCCCTGGGCCGCCCATCGTTTTCTACTAAACCTCGGACTACTCTCCATCGCGGGCCTACGGCGTATTGAGAATTACAGCCGAGATTGCGGAAAATTGGAAATGAAATTTATGAAATCTAGCTACGCTTGGCGGTCAAATTTCAATTTTGGCTCTGGAAAATGGGCCTCCCGGTCGGTCCTCTAGGCCATTTTTTCAATTGAGAAGATGTACAAAAGGCATCTCCAGTAGCATCCAGTCACTGCTGGAGACTAAACTGTTTAATTGCACAGCGACGTGACACATTGCAAGGAGGTCCACTAGTTCAGTTTATTCGTAATTGCTTGTTCGCGTGCATTGTTGCTCGCTATGTTTTCAAGGAAATGTCAGGATTTACAAATGCCCATAATTACAAATATTTAGGTACAATGAAGAGGTATAGTATTAGTGTATATTTAGTCGGGCGACATCCTGTTTAACTAACCATACACATGATGTGGCCCATGTCATCTTCAAAGGACCAAAGATTTGTAATGCATGCAATATAATCCCAATATACTACGCCTGAGCCTTACTCTTTAATGTGGCTTTTCTTCGAAATTAATATGTAATGTTATTTGCTTAGATTAAGATATGTCCAGGTATGTCAAAGCGTAACTGCAATTTCCATTATTATGTTATTTGCGGTGATATGAATCAAATTTTTGATCATGCGAAAAATGGTAACCATCTATTACTGTTGCTGTGCATAAGTTCTCGGTGTATCACATTGATTGAACCTATTGATAATCTTTTACTGAAGAGTGTGACAATTTAGCTTAATCACTTGCAGCCTTAAGATACGGTACAGAGCATTTTGATGTACCGCCCTGCATATCATGGCGACACTCCATCTGTCCCTTCCTGCATTTCAAAGCAGACACTTAGTACGTCCATTCTTATATTTCACGGCTGGAGAACAAACGCCCTCGTATTTGGATAGAGGGCATCTTTTTGACGTCTGCATTTCATCAGAGGAACAAATGTTGCCCTGTATTTCGTCTGGCGGGCGTCTGGCCTCATACGAAAAAACCGAGAACATTTTTCCCATATGAAATACAAAGAAGCATGAACAACGTAATTGCGACGGGCGAGAGGGGGTGGTATCCCTTAGTGTTTGCTTTGTTACGAAAAAACATAAATGCTGGAGAAAGTAAAATTCAAGAAAAACGGACCTAAGCACTTTTTTACGACGCCTCCCATTTTGAAGTGCTTTTGACACCTTTACATGGGAACATCTCTCCCACAAAATGCAGGTATAGGACAATTGTTCTTCTTCCATGATGTATATACAAGCTGAAACGTAGCGCAACATAGCTTAAGGCTGCAATTGGTTAGGTTGATGAGAGGCATACTCTTCTGTTGAACTCTTGGCCCAATTAATCTATGCTTTTCTTTTACAACTTTTTCGAGCATTCCTTCATCCGCATATCTTCGTTACTTAAGTTTCTATATTCGTCATCAAGTAAAATGGTCTTATCATTAGAAAAAATCTACAGAAAATCATTTCAAATTAATTAGTCGAGATGTTTTCGTACACATGATTCATATTGTTTTGCCAGCAGTACATATATATGCTTTACTCTCTCATGATTAATGTTCCTCAATATGGTCCTCCTGGTCTATCATATATAGTATATAATCATTGAAAATGACCAGAGATTTAGGCTTCGAAACAATTAAAGATGGCTCACATCTCATATAATGGACACCTTTTGGAATTTAATTTTATTCCTTCAAGAATTATGCGCGATTTATATAGCCATGATTAATGATTAATGTTTAAGGTTAATGATTAATGACTGAAATTTGTGTTCAATGAATTTAACAAATATATATATGAAAAGTTTTGTTATGCTTTTCAAAGATTTTAATCATGCTAGAGGCCATTCAAAAAAGTGAGAAATACCCTTTAGCCGTATTGACGCCAGTAAGCCCTTTTTACCTGCAAAGCGGTCGTTAGGATAATGTTTAATGCTAAACGCTAATTAGTTATTCTCTCAAAATCTTTCAACAAGCGCAGCAAATTTAGATAAATTTAAGCCATTTCTTAAAAACAAAAGCTTGGAAATTAATTTTTCATGCAAGGGTTAGCATTGCATTTGGGTGGCGTCCACGCTCAGCTTAGCCTCACAGAAAGAAGTAATAACTCGATTATTAAAACGTTAACTTGACAACGATTTTAAAATAATATACGAGATTCTTTGACGCTGTCATAAGATGTGCATTTCCAGAGCGCGGCGATAGTGAGCAAGCAACGCTGAGCTCCACAAATTTTCAACTCCACTATGAATGAAATATGCGATCAGAAATGATGCTAATTTCCCAAATTTATGCAATCTTTTTTCCAAAGATAAAAATGATTTTAAAAACAAGATGAAATAATCTGTTTTATGTTTACACCATCACAACCTATAAAACTTGTAGATATAGATTTGGGTACCCAATTTGAACGTCGCAAATACATGAATTTGGTGGGATACAGCGGCTTCCCAGAACCAACGAAGTTAGTGTCGGATGTACCAAATGGGATACATAATGGGGTTTATTACCCCATCCTCATAATTATTGGATGGGATGGGGTTTATTACCCCATCCTCATAATTATTGGATGGGATGGGGTCTATTACCCGATCCTCATAATTATTTTTACCTTATAAAAATATTCTGCAGCTTATCAGAAAGGTTTATCAAATATATACGTGCAAATTCGCATGTAAATTTATCACATTAATATTAAAGTGTTTCAATTTTTAACAAAATTCATCAAATTGTATATAGTATATAATATTCCAAAATACTGTCATGAAAACTGTCATGAAATATCAATATTAAAATATGTTTTACCTGTCCATAAGTAAAAATCCTTAATGTCTTATTGAATATCAATGCTAGCAATCATGAGGCGAAAGATTCTATTGTCATTGGTTTTATTCAATAGGTGGTTGTAGCGCACAACTTGGGGCTTCCCATTCCCATAGCATGCATCAATAATCATACATCCACGAGAACTGAAGTCTCTAGAGGTTAGCGGGTGGGGATTAGCTGCGCCCCGATGCGGGTCCGGGCCTCAGGGATGATAATCCTACCTGTTCCTCTATGAGCATGTAAAATCAATGATTAGATAAAATTTGTGGGAGCGTAGGCTAATACACTAATTGCGTATTTGCATAAACACTGTTGATTTGGCGAAACTTTTACGCGTTAGCGTATATTTAGATTTGTCGTTTCAGAAACCATGCCAAATGTCTATAGATAATGTTAATAAGTTATTAATATCGATAGCCACTCCGTTCATTACACGAATCGAATTGTTTTGATGGTATGAGGTAAGTATAACCAAGAGTGCATTAGGGAAGAGTATGACACTTCCCCGCACTCACATGTTAGCCCATGTATTATTCTACTGGTGTTTTCGGCCTAACCCCCCCCCAGTTTTTTTGGAGGTTGGCGGGAGGTAAGAGCCCCCAATTTAAAGGGGGGGAGGTTTATATTCAGCTGATGACCCTACCTCCTCCAAAAACACTGGGGGTACAAGCCAGCCCTTGCCCCACCAAAAAATGGGGGCGGGGTCCGGCATGGGACCCCCAGAAACTGGCAGGGTAGGTCAGGACGGAAACGCCCGTATTATCAAACACGGGCAAACATGTAAGTGCAGGGAAGTGTCCTACTCTTCCCTAATGCACTCCTGGTGGGGGGGGGGGGGGGGGGGGGGGGGGGGGGGGGGGGGGGGGGGGGGGGGGGGGGGGGGGGAGGGATAACTAATTGAAAGAAGCGATAAACCTTAGGGACGGGATCGGAACCGAGAAGGCTGAAAAGGCTCAAAAGCGCAGAAGTGGGGGGGGGGGGGGGGGGGGGGGGGGGGGGGGGGGGGGGGCCCCCGGAAACGAAAAAAAAAAAAAAAAAAAAAAAAAAAAAAAAAAAAAAAAAAAAATAAAAAAAAAAAAAAAAAAAAAAAAAAAAAAAAAAATAAAAAAAAAAAAAAAAAAAAAAAAAAAAAAGGGAGGGGGGGGGGGAAAAAAAGGGGGGGGGGGTGTGCGCGTGGATGTATGATTATTGATGCATGCTATGGGAATGGGAAGCCCCAAGTTGTGCGCTACAACCACCTATTGAATAAAACCAATGACAATAGAATCTTTCGCCTCATGATTGCTAGCATTGATATTCAATAAGACATTAAGGATTTTTACTTATGGACAGGTAAAACATATTTTAATATTGATATTTCATGACAGTTTTCATGACAGTATTTTGGAATATTATATACTATATACAATTTGATGAATTTTGTTAAAAATTGAAACACTTTAATATTAATGTGATAAATTTACATGCGAATTTGCACGTATATATTTGATAAACCTTTCTGATAAGCTGCAGAGTGTTTTGATAAGGTAAAAATAATTTATGAGGATCGGGTAATAGACCCGATCCGATCCAATAATTATGAGGATGGGGTAATAAACCCCATCCGATCCAATAATTATGAGGATCGGTTGATAAACACCATTATGTATCCCATTTGGTACATCCGACACTAACTTCGTTGGTTCTCGCAAAAGCCGCTGTATCCACCAAATTCATGTATTTGCGACGTTCAAATTGAGTACCCAAATCTATATCTACAAGTTTTATAAGTAAGGATAGTATAAACATAAAACAGATTATTTCATCTTGTTTTTAAAATCATTTTTATCTTTGGAAAAAAGATTGCATAAATTTGGGAAATTAGCATCATTTCTGATCGCATATTTCATTCATAGTGGAGTTGAAAATTTGTGGAGCTCAGCGTTGCTTGCTCACTATCGCCGCGCTCTGGAAATGCACATCTTATGACAGCGTCAAAGAATCGTATATATATGCCCGAAATTGTTGTCAAGTTAACGTTTTAATAATCGAGTTATTACTTCTTTCTGTGAGGCTAAGCTGAGCGTGGACGCCACCCAAATGCAATGCTAACCCTTGCATGAAAAATTAATTTCCAAGCTTTTGTTTTTAAGAAATGGCTTAAATTTATCTAAATTTGCTGCGCTTGTTGAAAGATTTTGAGAGAATAACTAATTAGCGTTTAGCATTAAACATTATCCTAACGACCGCTTTGCAGGTAAAAAGGGCTTACTGGCGTCAATACGGCTAAAGGGTATTTCTCACTTTTTTGAATGGCCTCTAGCATGATTAAAATCTTTGAAAAGCATAACAAAACTTTTCATATATATATTTGTTAAATTCATTGAACACAAATTTCAGTCATTAATCATTAACCTTAAACATTAATCATTAATCATGGCTATATAAATCGCGCATAATTCTTGAGGAAATAACCCAAATTTCGAAAGGTGTCCATTATATGAGATGTGAGCCATCTTAAATTGTTCGAAGCCTAAATCTCTGGTCATTTTCAATGATTATATACTATATATGATAGACCAGGAGGACCATATTGAGGAACATTAATCATGAGAGAGTAAAGCATATATATGTACTGCTGGCAAAACAATATGAATCATGTGTACGAAAACATCTGACTAATTAATTTGAGCTCATTTTCTGTAGATTTTTTCTAATGATAAGACCATTTTACTTGATTACTAATATAGAAACTTAAGTAACGAAGATATGCGGATGAAGGTATGCTCAAAAAGTTGTAAGAAAAGCATAGATTAATTGGGCCAAGAGTTCAACAGAAGAGTATGCCTCTCATCAACCTAACCAATTGCAGCCTTAAGCTATGTTGCGCTACGTTTCAGCTTGTATATACATCATGGAAGAAGAACAATTGTCCTATACCTGCATTTTGTGGGAGAGATGTTCCCATGTAAAGGCGTCGGAAGCACTTCAAAATGGGAGGCGTCGTAAAAAAGTGCTTAGGTCCGTTTTTCTTGAATTTTACTTTCTCCAGCATTTATGTTTTTTCGTAACAAAGCAAACACTGAGGGATACCACCCCCTCCCGCCCGTCGCAATTACGTTGTTCATGCTTCTTTGTATTTCATATGGGAAAATGTTTCTCTGTTTTTTCGTATGAGGCCAGACGCCCGCCAGACGAAATACAGGGCAACATTTGTTCCTCTAATGAAATGCAGACGTCAAAAGATGCCCTCTATCCAAATACGAGGGCGTTTGTTCTCCAGCCGTGAAATATAAGAATGGACGTACTAAGTGTCTGCTTTGAAATGCAGGAAGGGACAGATGGAGTGTCGCCATGATATGCAGGGCGGTACATCAAAATGCTCTGTACCGTATCTTAAGGCTGCAAGTGATTAAGCTAAATTGTCACACTCTTCAGTAAAAGATTATCAATAGGTTCAATCAATGTGATACACCGAGAACTTATGCACAGCAACAGTAATAGATGGTTACCATTTTTCGCATGATCAAAAATTTGATTCATATCACCGCAAATAACATAATAATGGAAATTGCAGTTATGCTTTGACATACCTGGACATATCTTAATCTAAGCAAATAACATTACATATTAGTTTCGAGGTAAGCCACATTAAGAGTAAGGCTCAGGCGTAGTATATCGGGATTATATTGCATGCATTATACTTCGGTCCCTAAAGATGACATGGGCCACATCATGTGTATGGTTAGTTAAACAGGATGTCGCCCGACTAAATATACACTAATACTATACCTCTTCATTGTACCTAAATATTTAATTATGGGCATTTGTAAATCCTGACATCCTCGTAAACATAGCGAGCAACAATGCACGCGAACAAGCAATTACGATAAACTGAACTAGTGGACCTCCTTGCAATGTGTTACGTTGCTGTGCAATTAAACAGTTTAGTCTCCAGTGAGACTGGATGCTACTGGAGATGTCTTTTGACATCTTTGATCCCAAAAACGGGCCTAGAGGACCGACCGGGAGGCCCATTTTCCAGAGCCAAAAATGAAATTTGACCGCCAAGCGTAGCTAGATTTGAAACGATTTCATTTCCAATTTTCCGCAATCTCGGCTGTAATTCTCAATACGCCGTAGGCCCGCGATGGAGAGTAGTCCGAGGTTTAGTAGAAAACGATGGGCGGCCCAGGGCTTTGAGGAAGGGTACGCGGCCCAAGGGGTAGCGGTACCTCCGAGGTGGGGAGTGTGGGTCCTCAGGAGCCCCTCTCCTGTGATCCTATAGACGTATATGATGTACATATACTCATTGTCGGAACGAAGAAATAAGGCGCCGCTCCAGGCTATCGATGAGCGGGGAAGGGTGGCCAGCGCTGCTCTAGCATCGGCGCCACTGGTGGACCACAATAATTTAAGATAGGAAATAACAACGAAGATAATACTAAGGAATGCGGAATTTTCAATCCTTTTTAAATGTCCAAGTGGTTACATTAAGCCTTTCTAAAATACAACTCTAAAGATTTTTTAACACGGAAACATTTTCTTTACTTTGTTGTCTGTAAATGGATGCTGGGAATTTTTGCTATTCAAATATTTTTCAACCTGAGGTCGTTTTGGAATCAATCGAGCTATGATGTATGAATTATTGAAACAAACGCGAAGCTCCTGAGGATCTAAACATAATGTCTATATACGTTGAAGCTGGATATGTGTGAAGTGTAAATCTGATGTACAGAAATCGGAAACAGTTAGAAACCGTGGCTGTTTAAGTGATCAACTAAACAAGCTCAACCGCGTTGCTTGCTCGTTTATTTGTTTGCTTTAACCTTCAGTGATGCGCCATAACACGTGGTGCGGCTTGTTGGTTTCGAATAATCATCCAAAGTATAAAATGTCATTGTTTGCTTTCAATGCATGTAATACGAGCTAGCCTATAGCACACTCACTAGGCTTGAATTTTAAAGCGAGGAAGCAGAGATTTGCAATTTTGGACCATTTCTACTGTTATTAGTTGTTGTTCTAGTTTTAATACATTCCATCAATGAAAACGAAACTACTTTAAGTCCACACAATGGAGTTAAATTATTCATAAAGTTTTCAACAGAGAAACGCAATGTTGGGGGTACCTTTATTCTTGGATACCAGTTTGGCAGCATACTTCTGAAACCGCTGAATATAAACTGGTTTCTGTGATGTGCGTTAAAAGAGCCAAGAGAATGTGGAACTAAAATTTGAAGTGATATTGTTTGTGCTAAAAACATTTAACTACATAATAAGGTGCTATGGAATACTGTGAATGGAAATACGAATCAAAACTATAGAAATGGCAGTTAATAAACGGAGATAGTTCTTAAATAATTTTATTATTAAAAGAAATAGGAAATTATATACATTATTTACTTATTTGCCCGGACTCCTGCGGTACAAAATTACATTTATTTGAGAATTGTTATCCTGAAACAACGAAATCTCAGAAGCTTAAGGACAATTGCTTATGGTAAACGTATCTGCCGGCAAAAGTATTCTGTGGAAAAACAATTAACATTCTTTAAACGTTTATTGCAATAATTTGGAAAAAGTTTTTCAGTTTGATGTGGTTGCTAAAAACTAATAAAACTGTCACATTGCTGCTCATCACAGATAAACTGTCTTAAAACTTTCTTTTGATGTTGCGGCAATTATATATTGCTGATTCTAATCTTAATTGCTGCACTATATACCATATACATATGTTTATAATCAGTATTAGCTATTTTTATTAAATTCCGCTCAAGCTAATGAGTGGGTCCACCGGGAATCGGGCATCGGGCCTTCCGCGTGAGCAGCAGACGTGCTAGCCACTACACCATGAACCCGCTTGAAACGGTTGGTTAGTTGTGGTGATATTCTAACTAGCGAATTAACGTTTCGATAGCAGTAATTATTACTTGTGTGATCACTACATGTTTCACTGTAACAACACTACAGTATTAAATACCAAGACAGAACATACAGAAGGTTTAGCAAATCAGACACTGCGTATAAAGGGTTTTATAACAATCTAAATTGAATTTCGTAAGTAGAAAAGAAACTTTTAACTAGCCGTGAAAGCAAGATAATTTGATTAGCTACATAATCTTCTTAGAAACGCCTAAAATTGTTTCTAGAAAATTTACTGAGTATTTCATGCAGTATGCGCAAAAAGTTTCAAAAAGTTTTTACTTGAATTATTCATTGTTATATTCATATTTATATTTTATTTGGTTTTTGCAGTTTTGATATGATATGAACCCATGAAACCTGGGAATCTGCCGATCAGGGCGCTTCGACATTGTAAAATCACTTTTCATATATGAGCCATACCTGTATAATAATTTTAAATCAAATTATAACGTCAGTTTATGATGTATATCACAATTCTTGTGGCTTTACCGTGAATTTAAATATGAAGTCCATTTGAATATTAGTTTATTTTTGCTACGGTATATTGTAAACAAAACGGGAGGCCTAATTGATTACTAATTATGTCTAGGACAAAAATGGTAGGTTTAATAACGGCAAGCAAGGACCCGCCGATTGAAGTCTTTTAAACAAGTCATTTTGGTTTTTGTAACTTCTATGACCTTCGTGTCTTCTAGTATGTACATACGCAATTCCCTAGCCACACGTGGACTTGCCGAATGCCACTAATGTTTCGTCAAACTAGTAAGTATATATTCATTCTGTACCCAGATTTTACGCACACAGGGTATTTGGCGGCGTTAATAAACGGCCAGGCAGTGAACCCACGAATTTTTATGTGTTGTGGTCTATAAGCCCATTTATTAGGTCCTTATTTAGCATTCCCAAACGGAAATATAAATCACAACTAATGAGTCCGTACCAGACGCTAGTTCAGACAGTAGTGCAGCACGCCACTTTGAAGCTGAAGGCGTATTCATTTGTACGGGAGACGCTACGCAAAAATAGCCACAGCGCCGTAAGTGTGTGATTCGGGGCCCAAAGCGCTCCATCCCATTTTGATGCACAACCGGGTTAATGTATGAAAATTTCGAAATGTCTCTATGTAAATAGCAAAAAAATTATATAATCTCCGCAGGGTTATTTAGGGCATTTGCTAAATAAAATACGATCGTTCTGATAATGTAAATGAGTGAATAAGACAGTCGAGCTTTGCTTATTCATAAAAGTTTTACAGCGGCTGTGGAAACGCAGAAACTGATTTATAAAGCAACAAATATAGAAACAGCACAAATAACTTGGAGGTGAAAATAAAAACTTCTGCTTTATTTGTTTTCATAATGTTGCTTAGATAATGGCAACAATTGGGCCTAAGGAGTAGGCTGTTATTAATCAATTTACTATCTTATAAACATACAAGCTCCAACATCGTTACACATATCGACAACCGTTTAGTCGAGTTGACTGAGGAAATGTGAAATATATATGTATGCCAAAACAGATTGCCGAAACGGCACATGTAGCTTCAATTAGCCTTTCTGAATCTCGTGTCATCTTAAAAGTTGAGGAGACCTGGAGCCGGCATGACCTTCGTTGCAATGGCAACGGAAAATTTCATTTTCGTATCTAAATTCGCAAAAATGTACCCTTTCACCATTTTATATTACTTGTATTAGCACTGAATTAGTATTCATTTTGTATTCCTTAGCTTTATACAAGCCAAAGATAACCCATTGCAGTGTTTGTAGCATTCATGTATTTAGCAGTTAGCACTAGTCGTTAGGTTCATTATTGTTAGCTGTGTCCAATCCAAAGGTGCGACGCCGACGATCCAAATCCATTTCAATAAGTTTCTGGATCTTATCATATAGATGTTAACATATTTCTGTTTTTTTGTTTTTATAAAAAAGCGAAGCGGCAGGCGCTCACACAAAGTTTTGATTTCGCCTTATTGTGTATATTTTAAGTAGCGTTAATGAAAGTGGAATTTTCGCAGTTGTTGGGAATTTACGATCCGATATGTATATGAGAGGTGTACATGTATGTGTTTATGTATGAGAACAGTAATTATCGCAGATGTTACAAAATACTACACTCTGCTTAACTGAATCAATTCAAATGTACTGGCGAACGGTAATAAAACCATAAATACAGTACATTCCGGTCAGGAACTCGATGCGGTTATTATCGGCAGCCCGACCCGAACTTTATACGGTTTCAGCCTGGCCCGACACACAGATAGTGCATAACGCAACCAAGCGGAAGAAGATCAAGAAGAAATATCACTCTGCGATTTGTCAGTTATAGCGAGTGCAAGTTCATTTTTTGCCTTGCTTACGGTTTCATACCTCTCAACGATATAAAATAAGCTTAAATGCTTTGCATGAAAGGACTCGAGAGTTAGAAATCAGATCTTCCCAATTCATTACCTGTAAACTAACGTTGGATTGTATGTAACAAATACCACTTTCCGAGATAAAAGCATATGGAAAAATATTATATAAATTAACAACTAAACAAAATTTATTGTTTTGTGCATTAAATGTAGAAAAGAATAAACCTCATTTATGTAATTTGAAAACTACTATTTTTAATCAAATTAAAGAAATACGAAACAGCTACATGTTCTAAAACAACGAATAGAAACATGTTGTATATGCACTTTATGTTTCGCTGCGAGTGTAATTAAACTTCGAGACGCCGCCTTGTTTGAATTTGATAAAATGGTACCGTCCATTTGTCGACAAGTGCGTGATTACCTAGTTGTCCAAAGTTGATTCTAATTATGATATTTCAAAGAAATATGTGTCCAGGACAGCTTCATTCTGCACTCCTTTACTTAACATGTCTACAGAAAGACATGTTTCGCAGGCCATTATTGAACTTTAAGCGTCTTAAAAAGAAAAGCTTAGTAAAGGGTGTTCGGGCACGACAACCTCCTGACTTAGTAATAGATTAAGTATAACCCTTATATAAGGACCTCAGCTAGGACTAAGGATCAAGCTTGCTTAGTATATATATACTAGATGTTATACTATAACTGTAGACGTTAAGTAAAGAAGTGTCGTTTCATTCTACGCTTTTCGCTGGCACGTCATTACCTATCCATAAACCAAAAATTTATCATTTTAGTGCAGAATTTTCAATTCAATATAAAGCACACCGCCACTGTGGTTTACAGGTTTTCCTTGTAGATCGATGAGTAAGTGTTATTGCGAACGCGATTATAATTTTAAGATTTGTGTGAAAAGTCAAATTTTAAAAACGAATAAACTAAATATGTATTCGATATATTAGACGGTAAAATTAACTATTTTGTTCTAAAATTTACACATTTGTGAGCGCGTGCATTGCAGCGCGATGCACGAAGCGAGATTGAACGTGCGTAGTTGTTACTTAAGAAGTCGAGCAAGAGCTCCAAGCCGGCGTAGTGGCTAGCTTACGAGGCTCGCACGGAAACGATACAGGTTCGGTCCGCCGCAGGGGCAAAACATTGCTCAAGACTGTATGTAATGCACGTTAGTTTCAGAAAGAAATGATTAAACATCAGCACAACTAGCTACACGTTAATAAGTTGTATTCACCGATCATAAATGTGTGTAAGCGCCAGGGGCCAGAGAAGATCCTACGCGCTATATAAAATTTTATCACAATTCGAACCGATTTACCTGTTACTATCTGCTACGCTTCGGTTAAGCTTACTAACCAAGCTCCAAACCGTCATTTTTAAATACTTGGTAAGGCAGGTACCTTTCGGGTTGTATATTTATGTACTCCTACCTGGTTAGCTTAGTGTCTAGTAATGCTTCGAAATACGATAAGACATTTAAAACGCCTCGATTTCAACTTTATACTGATTGAAAACTTTGAATAATTTATTTTTTTTTGCATTTCAAGCGTTGAAGCAGCTGTAAATGTTTAGCGGGACAGTAACCTTACAAGTCTGTGATATGAAATCTTGAGTCACAAAAATATTGATTAATTGTTTGTCAAAAGTGAGAGATTGTGCAAAAGTTTCCCGGCGTATATTCCCAATAACTGTTGAGACAAATCTTATATTTTGCAACGGTTAACAACAAATTGACCCAATTTTCACAAAATATTTGCCTCCATGTCTCAAATTTTGAGACAAAAACCTTTTAAATGTTTGGTTTTAAATTTTTATTCAGAGTTGAATGATTTAGTACACTAATCCTCTAAAATTCTTTACTATAAGTACACTATCAGCTACACTCAACGTGTACACAGAGCATCAACTATTAACCATATGCTCAAGGAAACTAGTTTTTCATATTCAAAAACCTTGAAAGATTGGTTAGCGAAAAACTAGATAAGCACGGAATCTTCCAAAATACATTTTCATTTTATGGGCCTAATAATTTGCTGAAACCAGTTAGTATTACGCGATGAAAATTTAAAGAGTGTAAAATATGGTGACTATATAAAGCTGCATTTAGCTGAGAAATAGTATTTAGCTTATCCGACTAGTAATCAAATGCAAAAGTCATGTCCAATTTTACTTTTTATCGACTTATACAAAACTCATGTCTTACATGTTGTGTTAAATGACGGATGATCTAGAAGTCATTTAGAAAGCCAACTGAGTTGAAATTTAGAAAAATCTCAGACAACTGTCGTGCAAATTTATAGATTTATATATATACTTCGTGCAAATATGATTTCACATCGTGTGTAAAAAATAGACAGAAGCACGTTTTCACGAACAGAAAACATTGCATTGACAATATATGCTTAGCAAAATAATGTGTTTTACAGCCGTAAGAAGACTTATGCTTCTCAACGATAGGTCACTGACAAGCAGCAACATGTTAATCTCAAGAATAGCTGGTCAACATAATAGAACTTAATCCCAACGTAAACATTTCGGCCACAGAAGCAGCGCCAAACACGATAATCCTTATTTGCACAGCAGAAACCGCAACAACTTCGAATTTGCCAAACCGGAAAGTCGAGGCTGAGAGCAGAACTGCGCCTAAAGCCACGATCATGCATATAGAACGGCAAAATTGTAAAATCAATCGATTTGTTTTAGAACATACATCACGCCGGGCTAATATATTTTGCCTTTATATATGGTGATTTCGTTTCCGTATCGGCTTATTTATGCTTCAAATTTGGCACCAACAAGAACTGTCCCTTGAGCATATTGAAGTGGATCTTTCAATTAAGCATGAAGAAACTGGGCTGGGTAAAGTTTTTATATTTTTTGCGTGATTTGATAGTGTTGCCATTACTTAACTGCTGGTATAATGCTGCAAACAAACCTACGATAGGCGCAATAATGTGCTTTTGTTTTTATTAACAATCTTTCATTAATTATCTCCATTAAATTGGCCATACATAGCAATCAGTTGCATTAAGCAGCCCCATTTGATTCATACATGCTCAAGTTCCGTTCCCAGGTGTGATGTGCCGCGGCTAGGGCTCTACCCCAACTGAGGGGCATCCGACTCGAAGGGCCTCACCCCATGCTACAATGATGATGAAACTGTATTATAGTTTACCTCACTGGCACGGTTTAGAAGGCCTCACTCACTCGATTTGGGGGCCCTCACTGACATAGTTTGGGGGGCCTCACTGATACAGTTTAGGGGGCCTCACTGACACGGTTTGGAGCCCTCACTGATGCAGTTTGGGGGGCCTCACTGACAGGGCTTGGGAGACTCACTTACAGGGTTTGGGAGGCCTCACTGACGCAGTTTAGGGGGCCTCACTGACACTGTTTGGAGCCCTCACTGATGCAGTTTGGGGGGCCTCACTGACAGGGCTTGGAGAATCACTGACACGGTTTGGGGGCCTCACTGACAGGGTTTGGGGGGCTTCACTGACAGGGTTTGGAGGCCTCACTGATACAGTTAGGGGGCCTCACTGATACAGTTTGGGGGGCCTCACTGATACAATTTGGGGGATCACTTGGATTAGCCGCGGGCCTGCCAGAGCGCAGGGTAGCGGGTGTCGCCAGCGAGGTCGACCTCCGTCCTTACAAGAAGTATAGCTGGTCGGCTTGGGAGGCGGTGAGCGGCGGAAGAGGATAGAATGTCAAAATACCTCAAAGTGCATACATTACCTGAAGTTTGCTCAATTTTTGCCAGTTTCTGCTAAAATGTACCCTACTTTTTGTCAATTTGTGCCTATTTCTCCTAATTTTTTTCCAATTTTTGCAAATATACGTGCAATGAAATTTTTTCGGCGCCGGGGATGGAGAATGGTAGGGCCTCTTTTGGCGCTAGGGAGACCTGGACGATCGGGCCACCTGACATAGGGGTCTACACCTCGAGGGGGTATCCCTTTACCAACATGAGCATGCATTTATGATTGGTTGACGAAAAAAATTAAGATTTACGATGACAGACGTATTAATGAATCGTCACGCTGCATCACTGACTACTCAAGATACCACAAAAATCTCCTACACAGTGGCTATTTGTCAATTTAATTTTTTAGATAACTCAATAGCCCTTGAGACTAGTGAGGTTTTATAATACCAATAGAACCGTAGATCCTTACTTTGGAAAGGTTTTTACTTGTGCTGAAATAATTTTATACGTCTCATTATATTTGTACAAAATTTTTATTGAAATCTTAATTTTGTAAAGAAAAACGCAATGCTGCAATGGAAACGCTAGAAACGCATTGGCTTGGCGTAATATCTGTTTTCATGTTTTGAAGTCCTTAAGGTTAAATGAATAGGTCTTTTAAATTTATAAGCGTGCTTTATAGTTTAGCATATTTATACATTTGGTTCAGAGTTAAAAATATTTATACCAAAAAAATGACGTCATTGATAGATATGGTACTAAGCCGTTTAATCTCTGTGGTCTTTTTCTCTTGTGAAGTTCAATGCAATAATACTGGACTACAGTTTAGAAATATTAGACGTAGCACGGATTGCAGCAGAAACTTAGACTTTTTACACCGTTCTGATGACTATAAGTGAGTGCAATAAAACAAGTAAACTGCATAACCAAAAAAATGACGTCATTGATAAATATGGTACTAAGCCGTTTAATCTCTGTGGACTTTTTCTCTTGCGCAGTTCAATGCAATGATACTGGACTACAGTTTAGAAATATTAGACGTAGCACGGATTGCAGCAGAATCTTGAGCTTTTTTACACCGTTCTGACGACTATAAGTAAGTGCAATAAAACAAGTAAACTGCATAAATCTGGAATAAATAACACAGGAAGTGGCACAGCCACTACGGCTGGTAGTACAAATGGACCGGGTCCCACCGTAAACGGAGTCTCATTAGTAGCAATCCTACAGCAACTAACGCAAAGGACAACTACTGCGGCGCCTATAATACAAGTGGGGGACATTCCGCCGTTTTCAGGAGCCGACGGACAGGACTTCGAGGCCTGGTTGGCCACATATGACAACTTGACGGACGCGAATGGATGGACATTAGACCAGAAACTTATCTGCTTCCCGACTGTATTAAAGGGTGGGGCACTCAAGATTTACGAGAGTTTTCCGGACTGCCAAAAACAAACATATGAAGCCCTTTGCTTTAACATGGGCTTCATGTACTCTTCCTCGCAGCGAGACGAAGACGCCCTAATCACGCTAAGCACGCGCATACAGGGAGACCGAGAATCGGTTGCGATGTATGGACTAGATCTCCAAAATTTAGTGGACAAAGCGTTCCCGGAGGTCGAAGGCGAACAACGTGACGCGTTACTACAAAAATTTCTGCGAGAAGGACCGAGAAAAGAATTAAAATCTGGCGTAATAGGGAAGACTTACCCGTCTCTCAAGCATATGATGGACAAGCTTAAATATAAGGAAGATGCCATTATAGCGTCCCAAAAGGATGTTATCGGAGTACCGGTTCGTACGAGCAGCCGGTCGAAGACTGTGAATTGTATATCACAAGCAACTGAAAACACGCAATTAGTGGATCAGATTCGCGAGGCACTATATGAAAACAAAACAACAGTTTCCAACCCCTGGGTGCGACCCGAAACACTGTGAATAATGGTTGGCCAACCAACTTATTTGTATATCCCGATAGGAAGTCAGCGCGAGGAGATGATGGAAACCGAGATACCGAGCAGAGGAGTGAGAGGGGAGGAGGAACCGAGAACCTAATAGAACCTAATGATCCTGATATGCCGAGCGAGAAATATGGGAGATGGCCGTTCGGACTTCGGGGGCCGATTAATAGGGCATCCGTGTCTAGCAATGACCCAAACGCTGGCACGTGTAACCCATCTCAGGCGGCTGCATATCGGATGGAACCTAAGAACCTAATGGATGGAGAACCTAAGGAACCTAATGGAATGGAACCTAGAGAGACGCCGTTCGAACTTCGGTGGCCGATTAATAGGGGTCGCGTGTCTGGTAATGGCTCTAACGCCGGAACGGCACAACCTGGTGAACCCGCGAACTTTCTTGAAGCTCAGTTAATGGTCGAGGGCGATGGAGACGAAAGTCCTAGCCTTATTCAAAATTGTGTGTGTAGTGGAACCAGAAGAACCTGCGGAGGAACTTGTGGACTTAATGGAACCTAATTGTGAACCTAGTGAACCAGCGGATATGGAGAACCTAATGGAACTTAACCTAATGGAACCTAGCGGAAGGAATGGATTACTGAAGAACTGAGAACCTAAGGGACTAACTAAACCAAGGAACCTAGCCGATGCATCCAATATAACTAAACTGACTTGCACCAATTTAGGGCGGCCGTGTGAGGCCACTGTAGCTTTTCAACCGACCGGGGAAGACCGTAAAGGACACTGGTCAGGTGCGATTGAGACCTTCGGAACACGGGTCAGTCCGATTGTCATAACTCCGTTCAAAATTCAAAAGCGTATGTGTACCCTAGTATCTTTAGAGGCCGGGGAAGACCGTAGAGGACACTGGCCAGGAGAAGGGAGGCGTCGGGAAGTGAGCTGTCCTGATGGCCCGAGCTTCGTTCAAAATTATAATTCGTATGTAGGATCAAATTCGAATAGAGTTCGGTCCCTAAGTGTAGGAGCCGTAGGATCTGACAAGGTCGGGAGCCGCGGTTATTGTTTGTCGTTGTGTAGTAGCTCAAACCGGCAGGTGAAAATGTGTGCGGCCGACTGCGACCAGGTCGGAGCCGGTATGTTTGAATCGTGTGTAGAACCGGGGGAAGAAACTGTGCAACATGTGAGCGAAAAGAGTTTAGGGCTACACGGAGACAACGCCGAGCCGAGTGCGAAACTATAGCGAGCATAGAAAATCATGATAATCGAGCTAATGCGAAACCATGGAATCCAAGAAGGACAAAATGGAGCCTATTAACCTAGTCGAGAGTAATGTTGATATGGAGGAGCCAATAGTAGCTACCAAAAGCTCGAAGATTATGATAATAACACCTAAGGTAAATGACATGGCACAGAGAGTAAACATAAAGGAAACTCAACAACCAGAGAACAAAACAGAAATTGTAACCTGTCGACTAAGTATAGAGGAAGCCCGTGAATTAGGGATCAACCCAACCGGATTGCCGGTTGACTTAATGAAAGTAATTGAACAAGCATTGAAATCGCCCACATCGTTAGTGAGTGTACCGACACTTGGCCAGGTCGGTATAGGTCCCGCGATTAACCACCCAGACACATATTTGATAGAACACAAGTACACGTCGGATCAAGGGGATGCACAAATATGTTGGCAACATATATAGGATATTATATTGAGGAAATTGCACGCATTAGATAACACCAGCGAAATAGTAGAGCCTTTGATCCTACAAGAATTACCAGACGAGGAGCGAATTGCATTGCTGGGGTCGGATTCAGAATTCGTGCCCGCAGTCAAACTGGAATGTCACAAAAAATTTCCCCATTACATTCTCGCGCTGCCTAAATTACGTTTCGGAGAAGAACGAGAAACAATAAGAACGCTATTTTATCGGAGGGTCATAGCTGTGTCGGAGCGGATATGCCATGCCCACCAGTTGCTCAGGGCCCGAGTGGCTGGGACGGCCCGAATTGACCGACGGCGGGACGCTGCCGTTTTGTCAGGGCTGTTAGGGTTCGCATCTCCGTTCCTACACACTATGCCGGGGATACACGTTAGCAGTTGCATGTTAAAACACCTATAGGGACTTTTGGAGATCGTTGCCAGAGTCATTAACGAAATGAGTATCACGCAGGCGATCACTGAGGTGTACCGATCTCAAATCTCTATTCTACAGATATGCATCATGTGCGAGGAACGACACAACTTAAACGTCATGCCTAGAGAGGAGTGTGCGTTCACCACCTATCATGGCGAATGGGATTACACTGGGAATCTGTCCGCAGATTATGGGACAATTAGGAGAGATGGGACAGTATCCATTCGACCAAGCCGCACACAGGGATTGCACACAGTCTATGAACTCATAGCGTATAGGGAAGCCAACTTGGAGTTCCTAGAAACCATAGTAGATGCACCATACTTGTTGGATAACCTAGTTACAGAATCCGACGAAACCGGACCCAAGGTTCCGGTGCTGTCAATACACCACATCGTATACGCTATAATGGCTAACGCGCTATTCAGAGAAGTGAGTAGCAGACAAAAACGCGTAGAGTTATTGTATCTACGACTATTGTGGTTACGTAAGCCCGCTCAAAATATCTGGCAAAGTGACCCAATGGATGACATGGACCTAGTTCCAACCTCGGATAATGACGCTGACATAACATTCATTGACGAAGAGGAACTTGAAAGTGAGTTGAGTGCAGCACTCAGTGACGCTAGCGCGGACGAATTCGACATGCCCGCGATTGAATCACTCGACTCCGACGACCTCATCTCTGACTTAAGTTTCTCCGTGGACGATGAAAACAAACGTCAGTTATGAACACGACACTACCGTTGATAGAGGTAACCAGACATCACCGACCGGGTCGGTACGGTCTTCTTCAAACGGATTAGGACAGAGTGTAAGAGCTGCGGTAGGATTGCTAAACACGGCAACTAAATTAATGGGACTACTAATAGCTTTGCTAATCCTCCACAACTTAGGGCAAACCCACGCTATTGATACGCCATTTTCAGACCAAGTAGCTCGCGTAGGAGCCATGGTAAATCAACAGGTGGGCACGCTGATCGAACCATAAGGCTTAGTGATTACTGCTTCGCAATCCACCTTCTTACCAATAATATTACGGTTATCTTTGGATGGATTACAACCTAGTAGGCAAGCATCTGGTATGGCATGGTGTGTATACACTCCTCGGGGTAAGCCATGTTTGGGGAACTGTTGGCCCAACCCAAATTGTACTACCATGCCGGATTTACAACAGAGAGTTCAAGAACTAGAAAGGGAGTTAAGGAGTACATATCAAGGCGTATTAGATACCAGCTATTGCATGGCACTGCGTGAATATTGCGAGGCGAATTCCCACCTTTGTGAGCAACAAAGGTCCGAAAGAAACGTTTTCTCGCAGCGTTAGCAGGAGCCGCAGGTGTAGTAACTGGTTTTCTAGGTGTAGGTGTAGCGTTCACTAATGCAGTACATCTTAAGGATTTAAATAAGCAGGTAATCGCGCTCTCTAAGGAAACGAAAAACATCTACAATGTCGCCTGTGGTAACTCGCGAGAGATAATCAAACTAACGCACGCTAACGAGGAGCTGTACTCATTTTTACATCATGAAATGCAGGAGGTAGTTACAATGATTGATCAGGTAAGGTGCCAAGAGCAACGCTACATCACTGAGGTCCACCGGGAGTTTGTTAACCACATGTTTCGCACCAGTCTTCGATCTTCGGTCGACGCCGTCATGGAAGCCATGATGAGCGGCCAATTATCACCTAAGGTAGTGGACGCATCTACGTTAAAGAACTTATTCCAAAAGAACTCGCAGATAGCGCAGACCATACTAATCCGCGAACCTGCGCTGGCTTACCAATTCGGGCAAACATATCCAGTACATATTGATCTAGGGTCATTCAAATTTGCTTTTATATTGCGAGTTCCCTTAGTTACGTCGGATGATGTCCGACCCTACTTTCGAATTTACAACGTTGGCTGGAACGTCCCAGAGCGTAGAGCCCACATGAAATTACCATTGCCTGATTACGCTACACGGGTTGACCGAGCACGGTAGGAAGTACTAAAATTAGACACATGTAACACGCGGCCAGGCATTGCATTCTGCGAAATACACGCATTGGCAACGGACCATATATCGCGTTGTTTGGACTGGATCATCATGGGCGAGGAGGCTCCGGATGAAGCTCGTCAACTCTGCCGGAACAGTGCATTGGTCGGGTCAGTTGCTAACCATACGGACGTTTACACCACAGCACAAGGAGTCTTAATCCGAACTGCCGAACGCAAGGCCGTCGTCTCCAAGAAGAAACATCTTAGTCACGTTACCCGAGGAGAGACGATTGACATTGCTGACATCGGGGTTTTGGGGCTATCGCACAGTAATTACACCCAGCTCGTGGTCGGGCCACTTATGTTGGCTAGCACGCTAGACGCGCAGGAAGTCACAGTTCACATTGGACCCAACATCACTGTCCACGACTTTCCGGAAACACCGCTCAGACCGGAGCTTATTGGAACATGGCTTGGAGCTCATTGGAACATGCCAAAGCGACGAATCTGCAAGTACAGCAAATCGCAGACGAGCAGTTAAAAAGGGTAATCGACTTCCCATACATCACTACCACTGGCGTAGCTCCTTACCTATGGATGCTTATCGTGCTAGCAGTTGCTGGAGTAGGGGCTGTGATTTACTCTAGGAAGAAAACGGGTTTCTGTCCCAAATGCATAAAAGGGCGTTTCCAACGTTGATGGCAACAACGACCATGTGGTCGGGAGGAACTAAGGCGACCCGAATTGCATGTTAAGACTGGCAATGCGTATGGCACCACAAACACACCTAGGCCACCGGTTTCAGCCCCAGCCACCTCTGCCGAACATCTTGAATTACGAACGCTAAGTCCTCGTCGGTCAGGCCGAATAAACGCTCCCAGCGAGGACGATAGCGTCGTTCTGGTAGAGCCTACTGAACTATTCGCTGTGTCTGAAACATCCCAACGTAGAGGACACCGCACGGTAGCCTACCATCGACAGGTTAACGCAATACATCACACGGACGCACCCTTGCTCATCAATGCTTTTGTATACCGCACACCGGTACTCACATTAATAGATACTGGTGCAGACGTTTCCATCGTATCACAATACCTGGTTAATAAACTAGGACTCCAACCGCGACCCGACGACTCCACTAGGATAGTATCCGCCACTAAACAGGAACTAGCAGTGGACGGCAGCATTAGCGTGCCTTTGTTGATCGGGTCCATAAAGGTAGAAACGGAATTTTTCGTTACTAAAATCGCACCTTATCAATGCATTATAGGAACAGATTTTATGTCTCAATTACCAAAATGCATTATAAATTTTAAAGAACGTTGTCTAGAAATAGCAGTAGATGAGGAAGAGTCTAAGATACCTTTTGCAGGCCTAGAGCGTTACGACCCACCACTGATAGCAGTAATGTGTAGAAAACTCACTGCTATAGAACCAAACACTGAAACATTTATAAATGCGATCCCTGAAATAGCCGAAACAGGCGTAGGACCGGCACTGTTTGTGCCCGCACCGGAAATGGTAGACATCTCAATGGCACACGCATTAGTGTTAAGGAGTCAGAGAACAATCCCAATCGCAGTGATGAATTTTGGAAACACACCGGTCACTATTTATGCTGGACAAACGATAGGTCACATCGAAGTAATGATAAATCCCAACGTGCAGTTCCTGAAAGACACAAACAATACTCTGATCCGGTACGAGGAGCACAAGCCCGCCAAACAATTAAATCAACCCGAAAGGATCATCGAACATATAGAAGCAGGAAAAAGGTCAATCGACCATGAAAGAGCTCAAATGATCTTGAGTAAGATAGATTTTGATAAAACTTTATTGTCTCCATTCGAATTAAAACAATTGAAAACTGCGATCGCTGAGAATGCAGACGTCTTCAGCACGCATGATTTCGACCTAGGGCGCTACACTGAACATAGGCACCGCATAGAGACCGGAGATGCTAAGCCAATCAAGCAGGCACCGTATCGACTAGCACATTCCTTACGCGAACCGCTTAGAGTAATATGCTAGATGCGGGACTGATATCGCCATCAAGCTCACCTTGGGGGTCACCGATAGTGTATGTAACCAAGAGTGACGGCTCACTCCGACTCTGTGTCGATATTCGGAAAGTAAACACAGTAGCAGAGCAGGACGCATATCCATTACCCAGAATAGACGACATTTTAGAATGCCTCCGAAATACTAAATTAATGTCTAACTTAGATTTAAATAAGGGCTTCTGGCAGCTAGAACTTGACCCAGAAACAAAGGATAAAACATCTTTTGTAACAGTTCATGGACAGCGCGAATACAACGTCTTAACGTTCGGATTAAACTCATCTCCGGGGGCTTTTCAACGTTGCATGTCCATGATTTTAAAAGGGTTAGTGTGGGAAAAATGTTTAATCTACATAGATGACATACTAGTGTTTTCACCAACGTTCGAAGATCATCTAACGGATCTAATTAGAGTTTTCGACCGTTTCCGCAGAGCCAATTTGAAATTGAAACCGTCGAAATGCCACTTTGGCCGAGGCAGTCTAAAGTATTTAGGACACATAATTAGCACAGATGGTGTCAAGCCTGACCCAGAAAAGGCAATAGCAATTGAAGGATTCAAACGTCCAGAGACGTTGAAGCAGTTTCAAAGTTTCCTGGGACTAGTAGGGTACTATCACAAGTTTATACCAAACTACTCGGACATATGTGAACCACTAAACGAATTAAAACGCAAGGATACCGAATTTAAATGGACTCCTAGGTGCGAGGACGCTTTTAAGAAATTAAAACAGGCGCTGCTCGATGAACACGTATTATTAGATCCCGATTTCACACAGCCGTTTATTTTACAAACGGACGCTTCAGGATATGCAATGGGCGCAGTGCTGTCGCAGAAAACTAAGCAGGGTCTCAAACCCATTGCATACGCAAGTAAGGCTCTGCTAGATTACCAACGCCGTTATCCCGCAATTGAAGCTGAAGCTCGCGCGATCAGATGGGCAGCGCTACACTTCAAGCATTATCTCGTAGGGCACAAATTTCACGTCGATACCGATCATAAACCGCTAAAAGCCTTGTTTGACAAGCCGCCCAGGAACTCACGCTTATCCCAGTGGCGCAGTGAATTACTGCTTGAATTCGGGGGATTCAAAATACAATATAGACCGGGCAAAGAAAACGGCAATGCCGATGCATTGTCGCGGGATCCTAGATACGACCCATCCATAAGCGAGGAAGCGGGAGACACTTACGAAATACTAATGATGGATCGAGCACGACCCACCGCACCTCGCCCACCAACGACCTGCGCAGCATGGGACCAATCGCACCTGCCGTATCCCGTGCGCACATTAGCACCGCTCGCAACAGGCATACCAACCCCTATAACGGGAAGCCCAGTAGCTCCCCCAGGCCAGCCAAACCCCGAAGCAATCCCATCACAACTAGTTCCCGACACGCAGATAACTACAGTACCCCCAGCAACGCTAGCTCAACAGGGAGCCGCGCTAAGCGCAATCCCAATCAGTATGGATCCGGGGGAAACACAGTAACGTCGGTGTGTACTACGACTATCTCGGGTTCTGGAGACGGACCTCAGGCTCGAGGATCTAAAAGGCCACACCGACCCGAATCAGAAACCGTGGGCCTAAGAGCAACCACACTCTCGACAGAGCAGGAATTTGATAGGCTCATGAAATTAATGATGCATTATGAAAAACCGAAATATTACCAACAGTTAGGATCGAGGACACGCAGGACACTCATGAAAGTATATACTTGCCGTTCTTTTCAGACCTCCCAGATTTTAATCTAGTACGGCCCCTACCGTATACCCAAAGAAATGACCCAGAACTGGGTCCAATTCGGTGGTACCTATATAACAAAACACGGCCCAAGGCCGAATTAGACGCGCTAAGAATAGAAATGCGGACGCATTATTTCGAGTTAGCTCAAGACACCAAAATATTGTACATGCATCCATTGCAACCAGGGGATATAAATTACAAATTATGTGTCCCAATCACACTAGTACAACAAGTACTCAAACATGAACATAACACCTTATATGGGGGACACCCTGGCCGCGATCGGCTATTAGCAAAACTGGAACAATTTTACTACTGGAAGGGTATGTCTGAACATGCACAGCAATGGATCAGGCGATGCACTCTATGCCAATCCGCAAAGGACCCGATCTCTCGGATAACCACCGGATTGGGCAGGGATCCGTTGGCAAATCAACCAATGTATCGTGTATTCGTAGACATCCTTGATATTCAAGTCAGGTCGCAGGCAGGCAACCGCTATGTTATTGCATTTATAGACCAGTTCACAAAATTCGCAATAGCAGTGGCAATGAGGCACCAGGATGCACACACCGCCGCCCACATATTCTTATATGAGGGAGTCAATAAGTACGGAGCTCCCAGGGAGCTATATTCTGATAGAGGAGGTGCTTTCACCGCACATTTGTTTGAAAATCTGTGCCAGGAAATGCAGATATTTCGGCACATGAGCCTAGCTTACCACCCTCAGGCAAATGGTGAGATCGAGAGATTCAATAGAACATTATTATATCTATAAAGAGTGAGTGTACCGCATGATGATCATCACTCCTGGGATGTATCATTACCATTTTGCATAATGGCTTATAATTCTTCGGTACACACAGCCACCAAATATCTACCATTTTTGCTAATACATGGATTTTATCCTAGGTTACCCGGAGAATACGACACGCATAGTGCAGCTACAGGATACACTGGAGCCCACTCCTATAGGGCCAACGCGCAGCGCTGGATGGCTTCTATTATGGAACACGCATACCAATCAATGAGAGCCGCCCAGGAAGTAAATGGGCTAAGGTACAATAGGCGAGCTCGCGAACCACGCTATCAAGATTGGTTAGGCCAAGTGCACGCTTCTGTTCTAGAAAGGGATTTAAATGAACAAACCCAACGAATTATCGCTGACAGGTATTTCGTTACTGAAGTAGAACCCGTAGATGAAATAGCAGTGCGCACAGTAAGAACAGCAGTCAGTGATAGTTCCGACACTGAAAGTATAGAAATGGGTGACCCCAATGATCCCAACCTCTACCGCCGGACATACGCAGAGATCGAGGCCGAACAAGCAGCAATGGAACACATTGAGCATCGAACGGACGACTACGAGCCGGAGAATCCAAGGACGGTCAGGAATCGGATTCCACTAACCGATCCAGATAGAGAAATAGAACCATCTTGGCCACCAATATCGCAGGAACAGGTTACCAGCCGAGAGGCCTTTTTATATATCCCAGAACCTGGTAGCCTAGACACGCAGGTGGAATACGGACAACACACTGTGCCGGTAACCACGATGGAAGGAATAGTGGCCACCAGCGAGGAGGTTCCATTCGGCGTACCGACTGTAGGTGTTGTGATACTCGAAGGACAACATTTCTACCCAGCGGACATTACGCAGTCTACAACACCACGAGGAGCATCCGGAGGAATCGTCGTACGTGGACCATACACCTCAGGGGATCTACGTTACGCAATTATGCTCGCTGTTCAAGACCACCCATTATTTCAATCAAGACCGGCCGAACACATCATGGCATCACGACTACGTGTACCAATGGAGATGTCAACTCAAATTGTAGGGGATTATACAACAATGCGTCCCTATAGCGCTCCACCAGCAGCTGCCGACAGACCTATGTCTCCCCATTATTATGTCTTTCGCGAGGCGGCTGTCACTCAGCCACCTCCGGGGTCGCCAATGTCCAGCTATTTGTCAGCAACTCCTGCCGAAGTTACCACAGTGGACGTGAGAGCAGCCGAAGCAGACGACGAGTTAACTAGCCAAACCTCGCAGGAACCATATTCCGCCTAGCGGCTCGGTCAGGCAGGACAGGAAACATCAAGTAGTGACTCTAGGACACAACCGGGAACCTCTGGCTCAGTAAGCGAATTCACACTTGCAGGATCAAGTAGTGAAGCGCCAGTACCTCGGAGAAGAACTGGTCGTCCAGTGACGTTGAGTACACCTCCTCACACATGAGCCCCGTCAGAAGACCAAGGAAAGGGCCTTGTCGGACGGGCCACCCAACGGAAACAGGTCACATCGACAAGAGGAGATTCAACTATCCGGTTTACTAGTACCGAACAACCAGGACTGTCCACGGTAACCATCACTGAAATAGTACACCCCACTACTACCATTACTACCTCCTCAGGAATAATACGACTCAGCACTGCCCAGGCAACAGCACCGACCAGACACCGCCTTCATCGCCAGGCTAGAGACCGGATCTTTAGACAATATGGCGTAGCATCGGACGAGGAAGTAGGAGACGCCCTACGTAGGCCTAGACGTGTGACTTTCCAAGAACCGGCAGCAACTATTAGCGAAAGGACCGGAGCTTCTACTAGACTAGCTTCTACTACACGCACACAGTCTACCAGTGTCACCACCACGATGACCAGTGCACCAATCTCGACACCACAACAATTTCCGATTGGCGAACACTCCTTAGGCGGAACCCGACCACCTACCTCATTCTCGAGGTATCCTTCTAGCCAAGGATTGCACCATACGGCTTGGCGACAACGGACGCCGCGACCACCACCGGACGAAGAATCTGATTCAGACGATCTAGACTTACAAGTGGATTAATTCAACCCATGCTAGCACGTACCTCTAACCAAGCAAACAAACTGTCATAAAAGGGGGTTAAAAGGGGGGTCTAGGAAAATATATTTCCCAGTAAACAAGACCATCTTTACATTTAGACTTATTCCCAATATATACATTATAGATGCGTCGAGCCCACAGCACAAACAGCATCAATCCCCGTTTGATCCCAAAGGGCGTGTGGCAAGCACCGGTGGACATCGACGGGCACGTGTTTTCAAAGGTGCCCCAATACCTCTTGGATCGAGCGGAGCGCTGGGAATTCTTTTCGCTCAAGAGCAAAAGGTGGAGCTGCTTGTCCAACGAACATTCCTCCGCCGATCGCTTCGAACACGATGGGAGGCGTCTCGCCAGTGCTGCCGAGCATTACCATCTCAGCATCTTGGAGCTATTGGGACGCGACGAGGAAGCAAAGGAGTTGGGCGAAATGGATATTTCTCCAACCGAACCACAGCTTCGCAGCATCGCGCTGCAGCGCCAGATCCCACAGAGCGTGCGACGTTGGCATATGTCCTACAGGGCGCACTTGATGCGGCCGATCCTGTTGGCCAAATTCAACATCGATGAGTACGCCGAGGAGTTGGAAAAGACCGGCAGTCGCCAACTCCTCAGCGACTCCTGGGACAATTTCTGGGGCACGGGCATGCCCCCGGCTCAGTGCAGCAGCCTACGAACGGTATGCCACAACGTCACGCTCGAGGAGATCCGGGCTTTCAACCGCAACGGGTTCGTTCGATGGCCCCGGGTAATCATCGTCGGCGACGGGCAGGCCCTGCCGCTTCTCGAAGTGGCCGACAAACGAAATTGGCTCGTCCTCACCTACCTGACATTGACGATGGTCGAGTTGCTGCAGTGGGCCAACGCCCTACTAACGCCTCAGACGGACTGTGTATTCATCTTGAGCGGCTATGACGATGTGTGGCTGGAGGCGCGGAAGGCATTCCCGCCAGGTGCCTATTTCAAACGCATTAAGCGGGACCTGGGAGTACTGGATTGGCGAGATTGGCTCGGGAAGATGTCGCCATCTACGTTGCATCGCCTCCCCCACACTGGGACGCCAACAACTACACGGGCGACACCTGGGGACGGCAATTCCGCACGCGTAAGACGGAGTTTACCCTCAGTCACCAGTCTCTCCGCAGCGTGATCATGCCGCGATGGCCGGCGCCACTCATGGAACCCGAAGCCTGGGACACGGTCGGGAAGTTCAACCAGGGTGAGGACCGGCGACGTTGGAATAAACCCGTCGTGGCCCCGGCGTTTCACCACGAACTAGTCGCCTGGGTAGAGCAAAACCTCCAGAGCGCGGATGTAATCCGGCGACTAATGGAACGACCGTTGCCGAAAGAAGAATACCTGGACTACTCTGACAGTGAATTATATTTTATGATAAAGATATCAGAAATTGTTAGGACAGTTTAGAAAAGGGGGAAGCGGAAAAGAAACTAATGTCCTAGGAAAGAAACTAGACTTTAAAATCATCCGGAGATGATAGAAACTCGAGTTACCGTACAGATCAAATTCAACCAAAGCAGTCGTACTAGGCTAGGAATACATAGTTCTCGTAAGAGGAGCGCACGTAACACGAAGTGCGGCGACAGTTAAATGATTGACAAACGTACTTATTTAAATTCCCTTTACAGATGAGCACTAGCAACATTGACGTAACGCCAAACAGGAAATCCGGCGGACGACTCGCGGTCGGACCGTACGCTCCGCCGGAGATGGCCCTATTCCAGCTACCAACGATTCCAGTCTACCGGGTAGACTTGAACAAGCCGTTCGCCGCATTCCTGTCACATGGCACGGACTGGCCAGAGCTGTCGAATATGCACGAGACGCCAGCTACGTTCAGCAACGATGGCGTTCTTGCCAACACCGCTGAGCGACATTACCACGTCCAGGTGTTGGCGCTCCTCGAACATCATGATGCCACCCGTGAGCTTTTGGACTCGACTGATACTCCCCTACAGATCAAGTCCCGAGCGCGGGTGCTAAAAGACGAACTAGTCGATTACGTCACCAGTGGTCGCCTTAAGCCGCTATTGGAGCACATTATGCGCCCCATCCTGCTCGCCAAATTTGCCATCCCGGATTACGCTCACATACTCCAGCTCACCTTGAATCGGCAACTGCTCGAGGCATCAACCGACGCTTTTTGGGGTGTCGGACGCTCCAACCAACAATTGCAGAACAATGAGGCACCCGGACGCTGCCATCATATCATGGGGCGCTTGCTCGAAGAGGCGCGCGAATTTCGTGCCACCGGCAATGTTAAATGGCCTCGAACAGCCATTTTAGGAGATGCGTTAGCTCTACCGCTACTGCAAATGGCAGAGGACAACAAATGGCTGGTTAATGGGTGGCCGGACACAAGCCTAGCCCGGCTCGTCCAAGCCGCCAACGCCATTGTCACGCCGCAGCTCAATTGCATCATCCTGCTAGGTGGCTATAACTATATATTTTCGAAAAGCGCCTCTGGAGCAGCTCCATGCGACAAACCCAAACGCGGCATTCAAAAAGGTAAAGCGTCATTTAGCAGTGCTGTCAAGACGGGTAGCCCCTACCACGACGATCATTATGACGCCTCCCATTCCTCGCTGGGTTGCCACAAATCGGGACGCAGCGTCCTGGACGGCCGAGCTAAAGAAAATCCTAGTCAACCATCGCCAGCGCTACAACACACTCCATAATGTGTACATTCCGACGTGGCCTGTTGCGTTCAATACACCTGACGCGTGGGAACGGGACGAGCCGCACATGGAGTGGGGCGAGCGACCGCAGTTCCGCGAACCAATGGTATCCAACTACTGCCGCCGTAACTTGCGCGAGTGGGTAAGCCATTTGGTTCGCGACGCTGAATTGAAACGGTAAGCACCCTGAGCAATAGCGAGTATAAAAGCGTAGCGTTAGCGGCTAACGTGAGCAAGGAGGGAAATGGGAGCATGAAAGGAAATAAGATCAGTCAGTACTAGCTAATAGGAGGCGCATTGAAAAGAGCAGTTCTGAGCGAGAAATGCGAGTACAACTCTAAGTAACAGCAGCAATGTGCAGCTAAGGTAACACCCTAAGGTACCATCTACGAGTTGTTAGGTAGCTGAACGGAATCGGAATAGTAGGAACAACTGTGCTAGGCTAAATTATACTAACGGAAATTACCGAGTTTAAATAGGATACCTAAATTTGAAAATACCAAGGGCCAGTTCTTCTTAACAAATGCAAAATAAACTAAATGGGTAAATCGATTTCCAGCTTGTTACATGAAAATTGCCTAACGACATTCTGGATGAGGGCACAACCGGCAGCCGGGTCCTTTCCTGGGGCGAGCCAAATAAATTTCGGAGGTACGTGCTAAGAAGCATATTGTGTATATATACCTTGTTACTGTTGTAATAATACTGCGAATATATATAACGTTTAGAACGTTGGGAGAAATTTAAATAGGTCAAGCAAGAAACTTTTTCGAAATATTACGATATCAGACTCAAAATATAAACCATAAAAGGGTAAACTTCCAAAAATACCGAATAATAAGGGAGAAGGGACGCGTTTTCTGGTGACAACCAAACAAATTGAACGTCCTTCTACCCGTTTTTCAGGAACCTAAACTCAAATTCTTAGGAAATTTTTCATTTTTGTAGAAAATTGGTAAAATTTCAGGAAATTTTGTAAAGTTTTAAAATTTTCAATTCAACTGATCACAACGGCTGTACATCACACTAGACAAAGGGCAAATATATTTTCGCAAATTTTACATCTTCTATACTTTTTCAAAATTGATTTCTACCATAAGTAAGGAGTCTAATAAATCTAAAAATAATTAAGAGATGTAACAGCCCGAGGTTTTTGGGATCTTAACAGAATATCTCAGGTGGAGAAAACGTTGACAACAAGGTCAAAAAAAAGGGAGCAAACCTAGGGCGATGGGCGATCGGATACCGGTGGAGCGTGATTCCGGTAAAATGTTGTGTAATATTCAGTGTCGTTATAAAATAAAAATTTGTATCTCAATTGTAATCATTGTATCATCACGCTCCACCTGCCTGGCATGCGCGGGCATGATTATTTTCGCATGGGATATGGCAAAACAAGGACCTAAACTGCAGGTATCCGGTCGGCCCCAAATGAAGTTGTTGATAACGGATGTATAAATAATGTACTGTGAAAAAGTGGTTGCGCACTCGGATGGGCCGGGGACAAGGGGCGAGATTTCCATGATTATATTTTCGGTTTCGTTGACTCGGTGCCCTAAGGTCGATCCCGGTGCGCACCCACAGTGACATGATAACCGTATTGTTGTAAAATGTAGTTGCTATTATTCTTTGGTGTAACATGAAAGAGATTTTTCCGTACTGTGTGCCAGGATGGGTCGGGGCAGTGTGCGGAATCTTTAGCAAAATCCAAACGGGAAATTTTACATTTCGGATCGCGAGGACCTGTCCTGGCATACAGCAGTGGCATAATTGGATCGCGGAGAGGAGTGAAAGAACTACAATTTGATCGGAAAGAAAATAGGCACAATCCGCCAAAATCTCATTTTTAGGGAGTACGCTAAAGGTTAATTTTTTCTAATTCTAGGCAGCCGAGGCCAATCGGGCCTAGTTCAGTGTTATAAGGGACCTATTAGGCTTGTAAATTGCGGGCTCGGGTCAATTTATCTCTTATCATAAGTCCTTACGGACACCTAAGTAGGCGTTTAAACACACAATTTCCAAAGGCTTAAATCTCGATCGAAATAACCAAAACTCCCCAAATTTTTCGGTCCCCACACCTCCAGAGGGTCTTACCCTAACTATCTAACCGAAAACCCGGGCCGCCTAAATTAACCGGTCCGAGTAAGACCCAAATAAACCCTCCCGGGACACCAAAATCTTCCGCCTTCATCGCACAAAATGGCCTCTAACAGGCCACCTCTCAGGTTTACATTTAAAACTTTATTTTAATCGGTAGGCGACCAGCCAGGGCGCGAATCTGATCGCGCCCCCTCCGCCTACTCCTTTCAGTTCGCGCGCAGTTGCAAGGAACTTCAAAAAACTTGGGGCGATGAGAGCGCTCTGAGCGCTCGTATATTGTAGCTATTGGAAAAGCCTCGCGCCTACAAACGCGAGGTTTAGCTTGTTTACGCTGATCGTTGGCACCCTTCGGCCAAGTTTACGTTGCTTCTCTTGCTGACCGACTTAGACGACGAGTGTCCGTCGTGGGCTAGAGCTATTGCCAGTGTTGTTGTTGTTTAATGTTTTTGTATTTTGCCGCTTGTTGGTTAAGCGTATGGTTAATGTATACAGCGGGCGATGATTTTAAAATTTTAAAAGTTTTCAGCGATATCAGGGAATGTGGCCACAGACCAGAATGAAGGGGGATAGAGCTTGGTATAAAAGAGAAAGGCTCGACGCAGCGTCGGAGACAGTCGAGTGTTAGCACAGACCAAGTGGTCTGTTTTTTATAGGGCGGTTGTCGCCGATGTATTTCCAAGTATCGCTGTTTTCGTTTTCTTTCGCTTTTGGTTTTCCCTTTTTCCCAGGGGTGCCTCCTACCGTGTAGAAACTGGACGAGTTTTCTAGCGTTCAAAATTAGTTAGCAGGGGTCGCCCTTGCAGGTGCCGGTGCGTCCGACGGATGCCCCGCGCACCCGTAAGTGCGGTCTCAACGCAGTTGAGCAGCGCGCACGCCGCATTTGTTAGGAAATTCTAAAATCTCGACTGGTTCCCCGCTCGCCGGGTCAATCTTGTTTTCGAGACCCGGGGGCGAAATTTTAGTGATGTGAAGAGGTAGGGAGTAACGAGTACACACGGGAAGGGGGAAGGACACAGGGACACGGGAGGGGTAAGCCATTGAAATAAGGTTTAATGCAAAAAACTAGTAGCGGGTTGACCTGCAGGCAGCCGCTAAGGCAAAAGTTAGTTGAGTATCAGTAAGGATTCGCGCTAGGCTCCCCATCAAAATTTCGGGCCTTGATCCCTGAGCGTTTCAGCTAATCGTCCCCTGTTAAGTCGTCTAAAAGACCCAGTCTTCCAGGCCGTTTAGACACGGTAGAAGACTTTAGCAATTTACGTCAAACAGTTTAAGCTCCGCCGCAAATTGGCACCATAAACATTTCCGAAATTTTCAAACGGTCTATAAAGATAATGGAGCTCTTTTCGACTTGTGCTCCATCCGCGCTCGCTTTGAACTAGTAGCTTGAGACGAGTTAACGCCATAGGAAAATCAACAAGAATAACTCCAGGTCACACGACTTAAAAACCCACTTACTTGGGAAGCAGAGCGAGTGGTCCGCTGCTCGGGACGGACGCAGTCATTTTGCACGCAGGGAGCATTTTAAAGAAATATAGAACGGAACCTCTGACGCTAGCCCCAGAAACACGAGCTTCTACTCTGAGATTAGTTTCTCTCCGATGAAAATTCAGTCAACTAACCCCAAAAAATCCAGGCGGGTCTCAGGCCGTTTAGACACGGTAGAACACTCCGTCATGTATTTTAAATAGTGGAATAACTATCGATGGGTCGATGCGGCTGCTCCATAGGGAGTAACGTATGAAGACCTTTCGTGCGTTATCTTCCCCCACTTCTCACGGTTTCGGTAAATCTACTAGTCTAACCATGCAGGGGTATCCGAAGTGTTTTTAACTCAATTCTACACCGCTTTCTTTTGATTCGCAAACTAAGCATTTCGCTGAGAAAATGGGAGCGCGCGCCCTATTCACGCTTGCAAATGACTGCGGACCTCCACTTAAATCAAAGGCACTCGGAGGAGCGCATCACCAAATTAGGAAACGAGACGGAGTCAGCTGCAACGCATAGCTGAGTCAAATTTTAAGTAAACTCTCGTGCTCACACCTGTTAGCCGAGCGACGGCCCTGACAACACACAAAGTAATTGTCTCCCCAAACTTTTCTGTGAAGGAAAATCTATAGGCGCGGACCCGCATCCCGTGTAGACACGGTGGGTTCCCGTGCTTGTTTTGTTACATATCAGATTTTAAACTCATAAAACCTGGTATATCTCATGCCAAGTCATTTTAAAAGGCAAATAATGTTCGGGAGACGCGGCAGCGCCTTCCCTTTTTGACTAAGACCCGCGTTTTAACTTCCCCAGCCCAGGCCGATTTTTATCACAAACTATCAGTACAAGTGAGTCACAGCTGACCTCCGGACTCAGAGAATTGACTCTAAAGGAGAGTGGAGCGAGGAGTGGTTGACGGCAGAAGAGTGCTGAACACGGTCGTTTAGGGCCTGCATCACAGACGCATCCAACGTGATCAGTAAGGAAATGACCATAAAAATACTGTTAAAAGGGAAACACATATGTCTTGGGGTGTAAATCGGGGAGGGCCGAGTCGACTTGGTTTCATGATCCCTACCTTGGAGTGATTCACATCACCATGTACATACGTAGTAAGGGTACACTGCGTGGTACCCGCATATGCAACACTGTGTAAATATTTCGTATGCATTTATAATTATATGTGTACCTTTGTCGTACCTGAATAAAGTGTTAGAGTGTTCGGTAAATCCTTAGGCGATATGTTTCAGGTAATAGTCATTGGATAGGTAGGCGTCCATTGCGTCAAGTAAACGGGATTTCAAAGTTATAAAAGAAAATAATTATTTCAGTGGTCTTACAAACCGATCAGGCTTTACCCATTAAAAATCGGTAATAGCCCTGGATCAAAATAAGAGAATTCACCACCATTTAGGACCAAGGATTTAAGTAGAACTGAGGGAAAGGCGAGTCAGCCTTATTACCTGTGAGCAGTCTTAGGGGTTGACTCTCCCTCAGGGGGACCTTCGTGCCACTAGATACGTTGGCCAGCATAGGGGCCAGGCCGTACACCCTGGTTAACCCGCTGGCAACCTGCTACGCTAAGCGGTTCCCTTAGGTCATCCAGCAGATCACCGGGGAATCGTGGAAGCCGGTTTTGTCCGGGCACCACACCGAGAGAAATGGTGGTGCAGCTGGGATCCCTTAGGGCCAGAACTGGTCCTAGTACATATAATCATATCGTATATATATTCAGTCGTTCAACTTGTATTTAAAGATGTTCACATAACTTCGACCGATATCATAAGCAGCCAAAACTTTCCACTATCTAGCTGCTCACATATTGCTGCACGATTAGGTTCAATTTTAATCATTAAACTGATTTGTATATGTGCAACAAGAAACAACAATAAATTACTACAGAAGTAGAATCTAGTAATGCTAAAATTAACAATTACGTGTATATAATAGCAAACAATTTTTAAATCTATTCAATATTCAAATATCTGAATGTTGTTCTAAATCAATGGCGAGAAAAAATTTAAAGCTAATTCAAATGTAAAATTTTCAACGTTTAGATTTTTATACCTTGTGAGATTCTAATACAACCTTTCCTTTAACTGAAAAACTCATAGGTTCGATGTCCAGTATGTTCTAGCAGGGTTGGGCATCGGAAAAAACCAACGGAAAAAATGGTTTTTCTTACCTCCGCCCCACCGAAAAAAATGAAAAAACTCAATATTTTGGAGTCGAAAATAGTTGGAAAACCGTTATGCAACAAAATATTACGCCCGTGAGCATTATTTACACCCGTTTAAACAGCCTTTACATTCCATGCGTATGATTTACATGGTAGAAATGGTATAACTATATCTTTCAAGCACCGCCTAAATTTATAATCTTAGCATAAGCATAGCTTGCTTCTTTCACCGCATCAGAAACTGTAGCCCGATGGCAAACTTAAATTAAGTAGGCGCGATAATGAATAGAGCCATGGGATTTGTATCCAGCATTATGAAAGCAGCAAACTAGGCAGACACAGGCCAGGCACACATGCCTACAGGTGGATATGAGACGGAGGTTGGTTACCTTTAAAGTCAGCCCCCTCCAAGAAAAACCAAAAACCTAGGGGTTACACCACTTGGTGGTTATCCACCACCATCCCACTCCCAGCACCGCTCTGTTTACTTGTGATAGAAACCCGCGGGCATGTACGCCATTTTTACGAAGAAGGGACATAAACTAAATAGATCGACAGTTGGATCGTAGACTTAAATTACACTCTATTGTATTAATGCGCTTCCAGCATCACTTGGATGGTGGGCAGTTTGACACCAGTTAGTAAGTTTACACAATACTAAAAATATAAAGTTCTTTCACTGTTAATTCGAACCAAATAATACGCACTCCTATCGATATAGCCACCGTGTGGTTTTACACACATCCCTGCCCCTTGGAAAGATTCAAGTGCCGCTGCACTGTGTGGTTGCAAATTCTATGAGACAACATTGCTGTTTTAGAACCTTTTTCAGTAATTAAGGCATTCACAATCAACAACGGGATTCAATTTCGCATAAAACTGTGTTTCTTGCTACTTTTCTAACAGGCTAACAAGTAAAAAGCTAACAGTAAAACTTGACTTTTTCCGTATTTTTCCATTTTTTTTCGAAAAAAACCGGTTGTTTTCCGGTCCGACTTTTTTCGGAAAAACCAACCCAACCAGCTAAATTTAACGTTACAGCAGATGAATTTTACGATATGCCACATCTCGATATATACTCTTTACCAACAGTAATGAAAATATCATGCTTTCAATAATTTCTAGAAAATTTTGTCTTTTTGTGATACAGCATTATAGTCTCTTTGTCTATACATGAAATACAACATGGCACACATAACCACAGCTTTTAAACTAAAATTGACATGTTATTCTATATACAATACATGTAATATTAGATGATATACATGTACCATGTCAGTTAGGTGATGTGCTTCAGAAGAAATTTCAAATAGTTTTTCACACATATATATAGATTGGAACTAGAAAAAGCCAACGACAAATATTATTGTTTCACCCCACCCTAAAAAATATATGTATTAAATACTGACGCGAAATTATCATGGCAAAAGACGACATGTCACCTTTAGGGGCCGGACGTTATATCGATACAGAAAAACAGCTTAGATCGGGGGGTTCAGAGACTTAGGCTTAGCATGTCTGACGCATGGAGTTTAGCTTAGGCTAAGGCTCGGGCTTAGCATATGAAGAACAGCATAGCATACATTTCAATTCCACCCTTAAAAGTTACATTGGACACAAAATTATCTGTAACAATTTACAATCTAATGTTTGGCTACATTAGTCACACATTCGTCGATTCGCGCTGCATATCTTTATATCTTTCAATTCTGCTTATCGCAGAATGCTTCCTTGATTTGGTGCCGAAAATATAACCAAAGAGTTGATCATTGAGCAATAAATGTTGATCCGAAACGGTTTTAAAATTTAAAGAAGTCATTTCAGAGTTATAGACTCTAAACATCGGTTGCTATTGGTCGCTTGCCTTGAAGAAAACAAAACAACTTTTATTGCGTTCAATTGCGTTCATCTACACAGTCACGAAATTTTCGACTTTCTCACACTTAAGAGTGACAAAATCTAACATCCATGCAACATGGACTCTAAATAGGCGTACATATCTTCGACGTTGGTAAACGAGATTACTTTGATTATATTGCTACTCTATCTACTACCCTAAGCCAGCTAAACAACGAAAATTTGAACCAAATCCGACGATATCTTTCTAAGCAACCACATAAATACAAAAATTAGCACTAATTTCGGCCTAATAATGGTAGTATTTAACACCTGTTAGCAAAAACACGGTTTTCATACACACCAAACTAATCTATTCCGCCATAATATATGGCTCCATATTCACCGACACAGCATAACCCACAATGTCTTTAAATCGGTAAGGCTAGTGTGCATGAAAAGTCTCATTGTTATCTATTTTCATCGTGGTGCAATGCGAAATCGTTTCAAATTCGAACAAGGAGAACATATCATTAGGAGCGATTAGTTATGATTCATTGGCAGAACGCTAGCACTAGCAAATATTAACAATCACTATATTTGATCAGAACAGAAATTGTTTAGCGTCCAACAATATCCCACCATAGATTTGTTGGATTTTAGCGCCATGATTTGAAACACTGATTTGATTGTAGACTTATTTCAGACAGAATCGGATAGCCGCGTTTGACGGGAATATTTCAACGCCTGCGTTACAGGGTGAAACACAGCATTACGTTTAAACGGCAAGGAGTTAACAAACATTTGAGGGACTTATATCACTATGTGTATTAATAAACCTATAACGGTATTAAACGAAAAGACAAATACACATGGCATCGTAAATGGCAAATGTTACAGTTACAGTGTATATGGTTGAAACAGTTGAAATTAACCAAGGAAATTAAAACCCTCAAGAGAAGACTCAACTATTTCAAAGAAAAAAGTTTCAAATTAGAATTATTTCATAGAAATGTTTCAAGATACTGAAACAGAAAT
This sequence comes from Trileptium ribeirensis, assembly GCA_030248225.1. NCBI lineage: Eukaryota > Metazoa > Nematoda > Enoplea > Enoplida > Thoracostomopsidae > Trileptium > Trileptium ribeirensis. The sequence continues at coordinate 13,609 of JASANE010018447.1, read as the reverse complement.
TCCATATAGTATATATTAAGTATAAATATATATATTATACGTTATTTTGATTTCGATACAAGCGTTCTAATTAGCTTAACATTTCTTACTTTAACAAAAAGCAGGAATGTCATCGAATATAACAACATGATAGTACAGAACTGTTATTCTAAAATAAAACAAGTATACAAAGCTGTAAATATTATTATAGCATCTGCATAAAACTGTACGATTTGTTACTATAATAATTAGAAATAAAATAAACTTAAAAGTTTTGATTTGAAATGTCATTACAAAGCTTACTAAATCTGGTAAACCCGCACAGCAGCGCTAAACAGAGGTTGCGTCGGAAGTCTACACACAATCAGTGAGGGGTAGTTACATTAGTTCGACGTAGTTTACGCATAGTGGAAGAAATTTTTACTGTACCGACAGAGCGCTAAAATGCGCCGCCACGCATGAAATACCAAAGAGGAACCCCACCACGACATGAGTTTGAAGTTCAGCTAATGACGTGGAACAAAGCTCGACATTTTCTCTTTCGTCGCACTCCCAATGTAAACCCTTGACTTGCCTTACCCGCTCCACAAAAATGTAAATCCTGCCAAGCCATGCTAATCGAGAAATCAAGCCAACGACTACATATGTTCGAACATTTTGAGGCCCAGAAAGGCAACAATGGACCATCAATACATTAGGGGTAATGTGGCGGCAAGTTCAAACGACCGTTTAATTTTACTTTATAATCACAAAAACATCGAAATTTACTAATTACAATGTTCAAGAACTAAATAGGATTTTTCACCTTGACCGCCAAGCATGGCATATCAAACATACGATACAAATATCTTTGCTTTCACAGTATTCAGTAACATAGAAAAGCTATATTGCCATTCCAGCTTTACTGTTACAACCAAATTGAAAAAAGTGCTAAAATTATTGTGCATTTTTAGCTTTCTGCAGCGTTCTATAGGTAAATTTGAGGCTTAAAACAATTATACCAAAGATTTAATTGATTAATTAATTCCATAAACATGTCGTTCACTTCTTGCAAAGTAGAAATACTGCTAGTCAAGAAGCATATCTGAACGTAGGTTGTTGCTTCGAAAACACATAAACACTGGATGACATTATTTGATCCAACCAACACCACTGAGAAGAGTTCAAAATACCGAAATGGACACTCGTTATCGCCAAAACAACAGGCACAGGCCGTTTTCGAAATTACTTCAGGTCGAAAATTTTTTAATCTAAATAGTCAAGTAAGGAATAGTGCAAGAAAATGTGCTATATACATGGAAAAATCATAATATACTAGTAACTCTCAAAGCGAGAAAAAACGGAGCAAGTATGGCTACCGTGCGCTTAAAGAACATTCGGACGTTCCAATTTCAGTCTCTAACGTCATTTAAATTTCTACCATCGCAGTTATACACTGACCATACTTCAACGACAACGCTACGGTCATCTCAACCATATATCAAGGCCGAAGAACCCTTTATTTCTTCCTCCAACGAATAAAAACTTGAAAACTTTTGAAATTATAAACTACAAATTTTAAGGAAAATTATCGAGTGATTTTACGTTATATAGGACCCCAACAATCGTCATATTTGATGGATAATACGTAAATACAGTTGCTTTTATCGTATTCAGGAACAACGAAAACATATTGACATATTCTAATGACTTATATATACAGACTGAAGAAGTGGCAAAATCTGATTAACTTTGATACAAAAATTTATCAGATTTTCTTCCGGTATCGTCCTGTAAGGCTAATAATCCACACAATCTGGGGTTAAAACAATGAGATCACCGTGCTTAACGGTTGGTTAAATAACCTTATAATCCTATCGTTCATCCCAAGAAGCAAAAGATTGTTTGTAAAAAATTTTAAAAATTTCAATTTCAGGTGGGCTATTTTAGTCTGAAAACGACGCCTCTGACAAAACAATGTGTAAAATAAAAGTTGCAGCTTTTGATGAAAGCCATTTTGCGATGCGATACCTCTGGCTAGAGTAATAATTTAAAACGGTAGGTGACCCTAAATGGCAAAAATCAAAAAGTCTGCAATTCGTACCGCTTTTATAAAATTTAGGTAGGAAATCAACGCAAATGCAAAGCTAGGTACACAACTACATTTCACTACGCATCGAATAAAAGACATTTGCTAAATCCAGCAATCTGGTGAAGAGTTATGCGACGAACACACACAGGAAAAAAATTTTCCGAATTAAACGCTATTTGAGAAAACTCCGCTCGCTACGCTCGGTCCGTTTCAATAAAACGACTTGAACTATAAAATGTATGAACTTTAAACGTAATTCGTTAACCATTTCACTACGAAACCATCTATTTTAAGTGAATACCTTGGGCTATGAGCGCTGTTGGAAGACGGCCCACCGAATCACCGTAGGTTCATATCTAATGCTAAGTTTATTGCACTTGAATTTTGTTTTAAATAGAATGCAAAAATGCGTTGTTTTAGATTCGCAACAACTTTCCATCCGACATGAACGATGACGATTAACATTTGAAGTCTCTCTTTGAAAATTTATACGAGAACAATCTCTTGAAAAAGAAATTTGCTATTATAGCAATATAGTCATATATATATAGCAGTTAACCGTTTGATAACTGAAACTGACTTCATTAACATAAAAAGCTATGTCAAAATTCAAACGAGTGAAATCATTTTAGATACTAAATTATATATACTTATTACCTTTAAAATATAAACTTTAGAGATTTTAAATCTTGAGAATCCAAAACCAAATTTTACAGCTAGCTTATACATTTAAAATGCAAGTTCACATAACCTGATCTGGATTTATATAACGAAATTTTATATCAATATATTTCTAAGACACAAAATATGTCAGCCAAATTGAATAACGAGAGCAATTATTAATTCCACTAAAATTTTACACGATTTACGTCTACTTTTGTGTGATTGCAGATGATAGACTTTGACGTTTAACATAAATACAGCATTATCAATATAATTATAAAAGGCACAAGGAAAACCGAAATGGTATGACCAGAAAAATATAGCCAAGAAAGAAAAATGAAACAACAAAGAGGTACAAAACATATCACTTACTGGAACAAATAAATGTTCGCTAATAACGTGTTTCAAAGACAGGCGTGAGATCCATTAACAAACCGACTACGTATACATAAAGCCACTAGTGATCGGCATTTTTGTGCTTTGATATTTAACACATCACTAACGCATTTACATTAAATACTGCACATAGGAAAAAACAGTAGAGCGAGCTTGTGGTGAAATCACTTGGGGCGAAATTCACTAAAAAGTTTTTTAGTAATTCCGCCTTTCTTTTAGTTTAGACAATTTAGCGGCACCAAACTAACGTTTCGTAGTACTAGTATTTTCACAATAAGCGCATTCACTAAACACACACAAACATTGTACATATTCGATCGCAATTCAGGCAATACATCATAGCGCGACCGAGTATTTTGACTCAAAAGAATTTGGTAGGAAAAAATGTTGAAGCTGTTTTTAATATTTTTTGGAAAAACACTGGTCCACGGCAGCTTTTCACTATACCAATAGTTCGTAAATTATTGCTTAAAACTGTGGTAGTCCTCAGTTCATATCATTGAAGATTGATCAGTAACAGCTCCGCCAAGCGATTTCTGCGGTTCACAAAAGAAACTGATTTAAAATGTTGATAAATCTGGAGCGCTAGATCTTAACAGTTTTGAGAAGAAGCTGAAACGATAAACAATTATATTTTTAAAAGTGGTGTGGGTTAAAACATTACTGCAACCAGTTTGTAACCGCTCTTTTAATATACGAAACCAACGATAATGGACAACAGAACGAATTAATATTCAGCGTCAACCTAAACTTGTCAAACGTTTTACACTAATTATCGTTGAGTGAAATTTTGAATATGGAATATGAATGCATGCCAATTTTGAATATATTTCAATTTCTAATGTATGAGTGTAATGCAATAACAATATGCTGCTGAATGAAATATATGTTGAAATGCGTATTTCATTTATACGTAAACAGCTAATTTCGTTAACTGCGCAGCAGTAGTCCAGGAGTGCCAACAAAGGAGGTAGTCGATTTCTAGTAAAAAAAGCTGCCGAGCTCACTTAGCATAGTGACATTATGTAGGACATGAATACAAAACAACACAAATGCCAAATATATACAATAAAGCAAAAACGTAAAGATTTTATACTTATATTTAAAGATAACACAAATTATATATAGGTACTATACGCTTTGGTCGGATATTTCCCCCACAACAATTAACATTGAGCTTTATTTGAAAAAAACAAGGTAAAAAGTTAATTACAAATTCCGAAACCTAGCTACGTAATTAATTTCATATATATATACTAACCGCCAAAAATATAATTCATATAGCAGTGCCTACATGCAGCACTTCCCAATAATTTAATCGTTACCCTTTAAATCTTACTTTACAAAACTGAACAAAGTTTATATTAAATTTGTGAAAAATACATCTTTCATATTTATTAAAGCAGTGAAACACGCAAAAATAAAACGAAGCGAGTTTGGCTAATCTGCGCTGAGTGAAAATTAGTTCGAAGTTCTAAACTTTGTTTTCTGAGCTCCCGTCAAAGTTCTGCAAATATAGTAAAACAAAAGCATTACAATATTTATGAATCATAGCTTTCGAAAAATAATTTTAAGCGTCATTACGGTTTAGATCACTGCTGCTTGCTACATTGGACGCATCCAGGCAAATGTAATTGCTTTAAATTTGTATATTAAACATGTGAAAAATACATCTTTCAAAATTATTAAATCTAATAAAACGAACAAATGTGGGAACGAAGCGAGTTTGGCTAAGCATTACCACAATTACGAATCTAACTTCCAAAGAAAAATTTCATTTTAAGCGTCATTATTTCCCGTTTTAGACCCCTGTCGCTTGCTATATTGGACACATACAGAGAAATGTATATATCTGCTTTATGTTATCAAGCAACTGCGCTAACCTAACGATTTATTCTAGTCCTCCGTACTATATTGAAAAATAACAAATTTTAGCAATTTTTGTTGCCAAAATTTAGCATATTTAGCTTACTGCAGTCTCAAACAGCGGCAATTTGATACCTAGTGCAGGTATAAATCATTAAAACCAATTGGCTAAACGGGTTACCAATCTCAAATTCCCATGGCTCGCAATAAGCAGAAAACCAGGTTAGTCAAAATTTCAATGACCGCCCTTTGAGGAAATTCTTCTAGCTTTGTTTAAGATATTGTTGATTCCGTTATAGATGTTCAACCAATTATATGTAGTGAACAATTTAACATTTGTTTCATTTTCGAATACACTAGTGTCAAAAATAGAGCTGCCTAAATAGGTTTCAAGATGAAATCTTAAAAAATCCTCGATCCTGAAATACAGAGATCATCATATGTATGTCTTGAGCGAGTGTCACGTTACATGGGCCTTTTGACATTGTGCATAAAAGTGCGTTTGCGGTACTATGATATTTGAAAACTGAATAAGTACATATAATTAGTTGTTATATTTACAGATTTTATGTTTTTGTCGTTCGAGATAAATATATATTACCCTGTGGATATTATTATTTAAATAAAATAAGATATTCACGTTCATGGAATGCCGTCCATCAGTAGAATAATGCAAGGCCGTGTTCACATTGCGTATGATCCGATATGATTCAATTGCGATCCCACTGTATCCGAGCGGATGCGAACAAATTTTTCGCATGTCAGGTACTGAGTGTATGTTGACTGTATTGTTTTTCATACCCTATCATCCGGTGCGGTACGGCATGGGATCGGTCTCAATACGCTATATCTATAATTAATACTTGTTCCAATCAAATTTTAGTCGTATCGAACGCAATGTGAGCAAGCCGTTAAACTCACTTAACAATCTTCGAGGGCTGATTGCTTTTGTTATTTAATCTTCGAATCATATACAACTGCTTTATTTCGGTAGCAATTACTTCGCCGCGACCAATTAAGTCAGCAATTTGTTGCTGATCCGTAACGATTGAATTATGTGCAAAAACTGCCTTCGCCCGTACACGAAATACGTCGTAGCCTTCTGGCCAATCGCGGCCCATCCACAGCAATTTTTTGTACAGACGAATGACATTGGGGCGCAATGAATTACTGGCCATGGTGATATTAGCAATTATAGTTCATTTGTACTATTACAAATTTATTATTGCATTTCCTGATATATGTGTACTATTACATCACATTTTACTTATAAAGCTCAAATATTATCTTCAAACTGAATCTACAACAGCAATAAAACCGTGATTATTTGGCTTCAAATTTTTGCTAAGTAATTCTCTAAATTTGATAAAATAGTAAGTAGCACAGCGATTTGAAACAAAACGAGAGGGCCTAGTCTACGAGCAATGATAATGAGAAGCAGTTATATTAAATCTGTAGTAGTATAAGCAAACATGAATGGTAAAAGGCACTTTCGTCCTTCTGACGAACCTCCCAAACTAAACAAGCACACCATGTCAGTCAACAAAATGTCAAAACGATAAACTAATTTAGCTCCTGATTTTTTTAAAAATCCAGCAGGGCGACTATACATCAGCAATACATTAAAAACGACGAGATGGTCGTCTTCAGAAAGATATTATGAAGTGTTCATGATAATCCCATTAACAAGAGTGGGACACTCATGTCACACTTATGTATATACGCTGTGGGTTGACGCAAGGCATTTTTAGTCATTTGTTTCTCTTTTCTGAGGGAGGAGCAGTTTTTCAGTGTTGTAATATCCCCTAACGTTTGCCCTATCATTCCAACATTTGCTCTGATCCCACCAAGTTTAATCCTGCCCCTCAACTTGTCCTGCCCCCTCTCAAGTATTGTTTCAGATACAAAGAAAGAATAAAAACATTTGTGGGACAGGACAAACGTGCGACGGGGAGGGGAGAAGTGCAAAAGCTGGAAAGGCAGTACAAAAATTGGGGGAGGACAGGAGGAAGGTTGGGGGTGACAGGACAAAATTCCAAAGCTTGTCCGCCTAAAGAAGGCACAAATAACGCAAAAACGCACCGCATCATTCCACAACGTTCGTAATGTAGTGTGACAGGACCATTACGATCTTCTTCATGTATTCATGATAAACTCTTGATATTGTAAAATATACTAGTTAATTTCATCCTCGAATGACCAAAAATGCAGAAAAATTCGAGATGTCCAAATCTCATCAGTAAAAAAATTACGATTTTAGGCAAAATTTTCCACTATGAAGATTCATACCGTTGAGCATACATGACTATATATAACACAAATGTCAATTGCTTTCATCGAATTTAAGAATCCTAAACCACTTTTAGTCTTCGGCAGGCAACAAAAATTAACGATGCGTAAATTTTGACGCATCATTTGAGAACCTTTCCTCTTAGAGATGGGAAGCAACGACACAGTAACTGTAAGCATTAAATAATGAAATACACTAGTTTAACCTGTTAAATAACACTATAAGGACAAACTTAGATGAAGACGCAAAGTGCTCAATATTTTTTATGATTTGCGCCTATCAGAAGCATTATGGCTACAAATGTGTAAGACCCCTTTGGTCAAAGTAGCAGAGTTTAATCGGAACTGTTTTATGAGATTTTGAGCAATAAATTATTGCAGCAGCGCAAATGTCATTAAGTAAATGGATCAAATAAAAAATGCAAAATAAAATGTTTTAACAAAGAGCTGACTTTTGGTGAAACATCCACAAGACAAGAAAATCTGCATAGTTAAACGTTAATTAAAAAAATTGCACTACTAAAAACGAATTTTAAATTATTGATACTTTACATTACATGTAGGTTCACAAGAAAACACACCTATTATATACCATTTCTCGATTTAACCTTACAATGATTAATATATATCCTTGGCGGCGTAAAGTTTTACATGCGCGCACACAGTGCTCCAGATCCGATTTGTATCTACATCTAGACTGCTCAAATTAAATCTCATTCGACAGCATATGCACAATTTTATTATATCCAAATCGAATAATGCGGTACGGTGTGAAAAATATTAAAACGAACATGCCATATATCATAGATACAAAAGTGCTGGTCGTATCGGGTCCAAGACCATGTAACCATAAATAGGGCAGAACGTATGGTGAACCAAGCCTAAAGATTTATTTAATTGAGTAGTGAATTTAGGCTCTAGGCTCGGTTCACAAGCCGAGCCAAGCATAGTATAAAATCTGAAAAGCCGAGCCGATCCACTGACTATAATCTGTCTGTGAGAGCGAAGCTGAGTGTGTCGTGAAAAGCTGCAGTTGGCTCTTATAAGCACTTTTATAAAACAAGAAACTTGTTATAACAGCTGATACATGGTACAATAATCTGTACACAGCAAGAACCGTCGAGATTACCCAGGCTCTGCTCTTAAAAGTTTCTATCATAGCTGGTACATTAAAAACACAGTTAATTACATTGAAAACGAAAATATGGTACAATTTTATTAACGTTACAATACACTGGGCCTTTAGTGCAATAAATTAGAGAAAATCACAATTTTCCTATCATTTAGTCAGCTTTACAGAAGAAGAAAATCCATATTACTGTTTATAGCAAAGACGTAGTCCCCTAGTTGTGTCGTTTAGTAGTTTTGACTCCGTCCAAGCTTAAGATGTGAAGCTGCTGTTGTGCGTACGTTCAGATTAGGTGCGTACACCTGGTTTGTTCGTTTGTCAGTTCAGTTCACAATCATAAAAGCAACGAATATGCACAAATCACCATTTCTTTCAAAAAACATATAGACCCAGAACATAGCTGTCCAGTTCAGCAACATTTGATGACCACGGAGAAACGTGCGAAATGGGGCAAGGTACGCGTACGAAAAATTCATTTCGTCCATCACAAAGCCTTGTTCAAGTTCACAAAAATGCGAATATCGATGGCTGAGATGTGAACACGAATTTCTGCACCATTTAGTGATTTTGATAAAAAACAATCATGTTGTACGATCCTAGCAGAATGACACACTACTGCTGCTATACAACTGGTGTTATCGTTATTGTTAGTGTTGTATACACTTGCTGTTACTGTGTATGTATGCTGTTGTTCTTTACGTTCGCTGTCGCTTTGTTACTAGTATTTTTGTATACTGTTGCTGCACTTGTACTTGACGCAGTGTTGCAACTGTTCTATACTCATGTTGTTGATTACGGCTGCTTAATACTGCAGCATAGTGTTGGGTATAGCTATGAAAGCCGTCCGCCGGCGGTTTTAAGCCGTCAGTCGGCGTGGACATTATTCCGGTCGCCAGCTGACGACTGGCCGAATGGCAGACGGTAACGTCAGTTAGGAGAAGTACTAGCAGCTTGTCTTACCTTCAAGGTGGTGAATTCTGAGTGTTGAATATGTAATATAGAGACATATGCCTAGCTATATCGAGCATTAGATTTCAAAATAAGCTACCGAATATCAGTCACGATGCTGGAATAGTTGAGATGTACCGATTATTGTGCTCTCTAGATGATGAATTGCTCTAAAAACTAAGACTAAAATACCAATATAGCTCAAGCGATTGAAGAGATATTAGAATTTTCATGTATTCTGGGTTCTATGAGCCCACTGAAAACCCATTTTAACTCAACTTTGCAGTGTAAATAATGACAATATAGGGGATGCACTGCGTATAGACAATATAGCTGCACACATACATTTAGAGGATGAATAGATCTACAGAATGAGACCAAATGCACCTAATAGCTTGAGCGATTGTGGAGATATCACTATTTTCGCGTATTTTGGGGCTCACGGACGCATTCTAGAACCCGTTTTGACCCAAATATTGAATTCTACAGGAACCTTGAAAAAAGCTCAATATAAGGATTTATAGACATGTTTGCTCTACAAAATGAGCCTAATTTGACGTTGGTGCCTACACGGGTTGTCTACAGTAAGTAACGAGATTTTTTGGGCCCTTTCAGAGCCCGACCCGCTTTGGCCCGTTTATTCGGGGGAAGATGTTGCAATCGGGTTTCGCGCCGAAGCAAAACGTAGAAATAGATTTCAAGCCTTCAAGTGAGCTATCGCGTGAGTCAATCCGCCAGCCAAAGTTGAGTTATGCGTGTCATCCCAAAAAAAGCAGAACCAAGCAGATTCGAAATTTACCACTCTAGCCAGTGAGAATTCTTCGCTTTGCTTGTATCATTCATTTGCTCAGAATTCCAACGTTTACAAAAATGACATACGTACTGCAGTAACAAAAGCTTCTTTCCAGTTAGCCGCGTTGGGTTTCGGTCGGCCGTTGGGCTGTCGACCGGCCGTTGCTCAAGACTGTTAGTAACCTTGCTAGTTTCTACTGCAGTTGAGATTGTGCGACAATAATCGCTTTCGATCTAAATATTAAAAAAGAAGCGTTTGAAAATTTAAACAAACACAGCTTGTTTTTACAGAAGAGTTAGAATTATATGTTTGCTCTACCATGGACAAAATTTGTAATTTTACACGCCAAGTGTACATGCTTCCTGGTTCAACAGACCAAGCATTTAGCAACTTATTTCTTCTAATTTCCTTCACTTTCGCTTAATAACCATAAGTGAAATTACACTTATACCTGTTGGATATACGGGGTGGATCACTAATTTAAAGTCGGTGTTACACACACCGATATCAATGTTTTCAAACTTGAATGAAAAATTTCTAGTTGCACTGCTACACATTAAACCTCTAGAACAGTAGCCACTTTAATGCATATGGTGACAACCAACCGGTGTACATCGTGAAGCATTGATTTCGTGGGCGTACGTGTTTACGCCAGTATTGCTATCGGTTGGCGTTGTGGGATAAAGGACAACCGGCTCGTTGCCACTCGCAATCTCTAAATGAATTTATTGTTGATCGTAATCGTGCAGACCAGGTAAAATTGCTAACGCCAGGGCCGTTTTCACTATTTACACAGCACAGACGTTACTCCAGATAGTGGGTCAGCCATAATCTTACATAATTGAAAAAATTGAGAAAATTTAGCTATATGCTGTATTAATGTATACAATTTTTGCCCATTATGACGAACTTGAATGTGGATAATCTCAGTTAAAAACATGATATTGACTTAAAATATGTAGTTAATATATATATAGTTATATTGGCGTGTTAAAACCTTCCACGACCGTAATACAGATTGAAATTTCCATTGTTCCTTTAGTGACGTGAATCGAGGAGTCTCACTACTAACTGTTGCCGTGACAAATATGAAATTGTCTGCATTTGTTTTACCTAAGCAATGGCATTTGTAAAACTAAGCAATGGCATCGATATCAAAATCATGATCGCATGCCGATAGAAGAGAAGTCCGATAATCTACTATAAATTTGTCAGACGTTTTTTGCAATTATAATCCATTGGATTAAACCCAGAATCCGCTCGACCAAGTATTTTATAGGTTATGACAAAATTTCAACTGATAAGGTAAAATCCAACCTAATTTATTTTTGTTTTCAATATTGCGCTCATCGTAAGGGATATTATGGTTCTGCTATATAAAACAGATGAAATATTTTACTACATACATAGAGTAATTTAATGACGAATAGAAAAATCAAGCTATTTATAGTACGTAAGTTGTCCATTAAAGACAGATAACGAAAATGCAACATATCATAAATTCAATAGTGGAAAGTTAGATTTCTTCATCTGTAGCCATCGAACTTGACTGACAAAATCCTACAGGCAAAAATCGAAGGTTTAGCTTATATATACATTGCCTAAATAAGCAATTTAACTTCAAAGTCCTGCAATGATTTTGCCAATAGTGCTTTACCATAATCTTCAAATTATTCTTACCTACTTATTTTTGCTGCACCTAATTTTACGCGTTTATATCTGCCTGAAATAAAGTAACACGCCTCATGGTTATCTGGGCCATATGCTGTGATGGAAACTTGCGAAAATTAGCAAACTAACGCATAAACATTACACTGCTGGATGTCAGGTATAATTAAAGGCTTTCCTTCGGAAGCTAGCACAAATCAGCATCTCGTGTGTGAACTCTTTTGAATACCGCGATTTGCAGTGCCATATACTTTTTGAAAAATTGCTTGGCTTTTATAGAGCCGAGCCTCATGACGAATCTTCGAAATCTAATGAGTTAAAATCACAGTGTATACCTATACTTGGTAGATGTCACAATTTGCAACAGCGGCAGGCTAAGGCTTATTACGGGGGTATCGATTACCCCAATGTGCCTTTGTTGATACCCACACTGCAACTTTTCCTGAGTTAGATTTTAACTCAGGAACTGTGAGTTACATTCTCCTGAGTTCTAACTAACTAAGGCTGAACTTGACACATAGCTAAGGGTGCTGAGTTAAGTATTTTAGTTCAAGCTTTAGTTAGAAATTTAGCAATTTAGACACGAATATACCTCAGGAACTACAAGTTGGGTGTCTTTCCTTTTAGCCCCCCATCAGCACGAATTTGGGTCCATTTTCAAGATACAGAACTGATTTTGGTATCAATAGATTCATCTCGATAAGGCGGTTCAGAAAATACTCATATAACCTACATCCCTGAAAAAAAATTTTTCGATTTTTTGAGGTCCCAGTAATCCCCCCTTGTGAACCCAAAAAATTTTTTCTTCGAAATATGGTCACGTTGGGCACCATTCGACTCGGTTTGATGAGAGAAATCTACTGGTGTGTATTTTATTGAAATCCACGCCAACGTCAGAAAGTTATGAGGGCCCAAGTAACCCTGAAGGACGGAAATAAAATGCAGGCCATGCCTGTTCTCGATATACTAAGCCTAAACCTTAGTCTTAGCCTAAGTTGAGGTCTTTATATGAGAAATACAGTAAGACTAAGCCTAAGTGGGGGGTCTGCCGCCCCCGAACACCCCGCTCTAAGCTGTTCTTTTTTTACGTAGCCCCTCAGGGTTACTTGGGCCCCTCATAACTTTCTAACATTGGCGTAGATTTCAATAAAATACACACCAGTAGATTTCTCTCATCAAATCGAGTCCAACGGTACCCAACGTGACCATATTCCGAACAAAAAATTTTTGGGTTCCCAAGGATGACCATTGGGAACTCAGAAAATCGAAAAAAATTCAGGCTTGTGGGTAACATGAGTATTTTCTGAACCGCCTCATTGAGCTGAGTCGATTGATACCAAAATCAGCTCTGTATTTTCAAAATTGAGCAAATTCGCGCTGGGGGCGCTAAAATAAAAGACCCCAAAATGGATATAACTGACTCTCGCCAAACCATGTTTCTAGCCCAACGTTCTTGAATAAGACTGTACTAATTCACTCTCAGGTAGATAAACTCAGTCTCAGTTGGAGCTGTACATTACGCCTGAGTTACGTTATAACTCAACAGGCTGAATTAGTTGAACTGATTCAGAAACCGTCCGATCCGTACAACTCACGCTGAGTTAAAATGAACTCAAGCAAATTTACAGTGCAAACGAAGCTAGTGACCCCCAGTCCCCCATAAAACCTTGGGGGTAACAAAAGCCGCCGGTACAACCTCTGCAATACTTGGGACTAGGCGTAGGGAGACCGCGTCATAAAATAGGCTAAAGTACATGAGCATCACTCAGTATCATACTCCCCAGCAATACGTAACTGAACGAAGAAC
>JASANE010018445.1:0-33548 GCA_030248225.1 Trileptium ribeirensis | reverse complement strand
AAAAAACAAGCCATTTCTTGCCGACCCGGGCTTATTTTTTTTCGGCAAACGTGCTAAGCTGTTTGTTTGACCAACTCTTGAGCAGTCTTCCGCCGGAGCAATTCTATCCAAGGCAAAAAATTAAAGCTCATTCCCAAAAAATCAGTTCCCACGAAAGTGCTCTATTATGAACACAATAGCACACAAATTTTCCGGCCCTAGTACACAAGTAAATACTTTCAGCTGAAAAACAGTTTCCTTTTCGTTTGGACCCGCCTATTCGATCGTATATATAGCAGTATTCGATATATAAAGTGTAGAATTTATGCCTATTAAAGACAAAATAATAGTTGTGTTTACACTTTCTTTATTAATCGTAAATTATGTTTGTTAGAACATTTTCTTGGGTATTTTTAAATGCGTACACATGTTGTTGTATAAATAAAAACCTAATATTGCCGCTTAGTTAGTGACTTGACTAGAGTCGTTTCTCACTTGCAGAGATCATTGTATGGTAATATGTGGTGCTAGGTCAGAGAGAATACGTGTAACTAGCGGCGTTCCTTATTGAAGCGTCCTTGAGCGTACAATATTTTTGTGCCACATTAACACTTTTGATACAGTTGTCTCCAGTGTGGTTCTCAAATTTGCCGATGATACCAAGATTGTGCGTCGTATTCAGAGAAATATGTCCTGTTTCGATATTAATGATCTCCAGCAACATATAAAATCTTTAAGCCAGTGGTGCAGTGCTTGGGACATGCACTTTAAATGACAATAAATTTCAGTGTGTTCACTTAGGTCGCCATAACCTGAGAAGTCAGTATAGATGTGCGGGAGAGTTAATATCGGACAGTAACGGAATGCTCGTCTCAGATCTGGTTATCGTAATACAAGAGGATATAGAAAGCTGTTTGCACTGTATGAACATTGAGGGGAAAGCTGAACAGATACATTCGATCGTAAGGCGTACATTCCGTTGTTTAATGCAGCAAGTCTTACTGTCCCTTTATTATGATTTGGTGCGGTCCCGTGTCGAATATGGTTCATGTGCATGGAACCCCCATTTTGCAGTAAGATATCCAACTTATTGAGCGGGTACAACTCCGTGCGTCAAGGATACTTCCGGGATTTTAGTCCATGAGCTACGAAAATCGATTGCCATAGCTTGGTCTTCGGCCTACGGAAACGCGTCGATAAAGGTCAGACTTAATCATGCTGTTCAAAATGGTGCACAGTTTGGTTGACTACCCATTTGAAGAGCTCTTTAGATTCTCGGGTACCCGTGGACCCTCTGTTAAGCTTCAAACTGAAAATGCAACACATCAGGACCTAAGGGATCGCTCGTTCGCGCATCGCCTAGTTGTCCTTTGAACATATAGATGAATATGTCGTGTAAGCACTGTCATTTACATGCTTCAAAAGTCGACTCCGCGTGCCTTTAGCTTGGAGAACCCATTAAGCGTCGTACTGTGTTCGTGTATTTGTGTAGCAGTACGATAGAAGAATGAACTATTAGGTTCGAAAAAATTTTAAGAACGGAGTCAAATATATTGTGTTCAAAGCTTCAGTTTTAGCACATTTTAAATCCAAACCTCAGTTCTTACATAAAGCCATCTCAATATATATACCGCTTGCCCAAATAACACTGTAGCTACCTGTCACATGTAATTAGCAGCTGCAAAATCATGCCAGCGCAAGCAGAACTTCGCGGCAAAATAATATTTGAATTAGACGAAGAGTGACAAACCAAATAAAAAGCTGATAAAATGTATATATATACTAACTATATTTGTATTGAGCGGCTACGAAAGCAAACGAAAGTAATGGGTGGCGTAGTAAGCTTGCTTTTGCTCTTACGCATTCAAAAGGCTAGACTAAAACGATTTTAAGGTTATTCGGGTTTGCCGTACTATCAAAAATTCCTTCAGAACCATGTATGTATATACGTGATTTATTGTTCTGTGTCGGCTGTGAACATGTTATGTTGATTTTTGTTTAAAAAATCTTTTTGTAGTATCCTGTTGCGCACAGTGTATTATTGTTACTAAATATTTAATTATTACTATTATTATTATAGTTATTACACAGGGAGTAACCGGAATTCCGGTTCCGGCGAAAATCGTGTTCCGGTTGCGGTTCCGGCAAAGGGCAAAAACCATACCGGAACCGGAATTCCGGTTTAAAAATTTTGTTTGAAATTTTCCAAGTTTTTTGCTTCATCCTGTAATCCAAACATATGTAATATATATTATACAATGATCAAGCTCCAATAATGCCAAGCAAAAGAAAAGATTAACTAACCAATTTGCCGTGTGAAACGTAACTAGGGCACATAATTTGAGCAGGAATTTTTCATAATAACCTGCAGGAGTTTGTTAAATCAAAGCCAGGTCGATGCTTGTAGCAGCTATTTTACACATCCAGAAGTCTGTGGGATACGTTTGAATTAAACCGGTTCAACTCGGTAACAGAGCATGGCTTACGCAGAAGTACCTAGGGTATGCTTGGCTAACATAAATTGCGTCAAGCAGCCGCCAGTGCGCTTGTTAACTTGGTAAATCAGTCTAAATTGAAGTAAACTAACGTTATTTGCAACGCAGCTAGAAACTGCGTTCTTGGCAATGAACTGTTTTTATTGAAACTGTGCGAGCAGCATCACAGTGTGTCTCATTTATAGCATTCTGATTAGAAAGTTATCATCATTGTAATGTAACTGACAAGAACTGTTTGCCAACGCTAGCCTAAACAGTGCCTCTGACCACTGATCAGAAAATTACCTTCTATCTATTATTTCCTCTTAGAATCATATAAACCAATCATTTCAACCTTCATACAGAAGAACATGTAAAAAAGTATGTGTAGTAAAGGGAGGCGACTGGAGACAGAGCGAAGGTGTGTATTCTACGCTCCAAGCTTTGTAAGCACATTCGATTTGACGCCGTATACGCAATGGTGTATAGTGGAAGACATTTTTTGCTCTGCCAAAAATCGACATATTTGATCGATAAATAAACATCATTAGCTTCCTCAGTCACCTTAAAGTTTCAGAAAGGCAATAATACCATCGCAATACATTAAGTTTAATGTAAAAGTTATTTTTAATGCATTTTAGATCCACTATACCTTCATTTCTTCCATCATCTGTTTTTCGATATATAAATTTCGAAGACCAGGTTCCGGTTCCGGATCCGGTTTAAATGGACGGTTCCGGTTGCTGGTTCCGGTTCCGGTAAATTTCGGTTCCGGTTATTCCCTGTTATTACAGTAATTATATGTGAACTTAATGAAGATATTTTCATAGTAATGTCATTTCTAGCGTGTTTTTATTTTAGGCATTCGAAAAGAGGCAGTACTGATGGAAACGACGATTTGAATAAGACAACGGTCGGAAGTGAAGGTAGAAAAATTATATTTGCCACCTTTTTCATTTTTGTATTTCATTATTTATCCTCAGCTACTACAGTTTTCCACCACACGTTCAATGCCAAGAACTAAATTGGTAATTTTAGCTATGACAAAATAGTTGATAACTGCCATTTTTGCCTTTTTTATGTGCATTCCATTGTGCAATAGCCTGTTTTTTAGGTTATGTTTTGCATCAGGTTCCGCGCTAGTTTGGTAATACCGCACAAAAACAGTTTTTGCTTAGAAGCCAAATTTTGCTTTTCGATGAAACCAATGCTTCATTTTAACAAGGCATTAATGGTCATATTTATGAAAATATTGGAGGCCTAAAGAAAATACTTGAATTCGTTAGGATTCGTAATTTGTCTGTGTTTTTATCACTTATTTAAAGTGTGTTCGCGCGTTCAAATTTTGAGTCATAATTTGATCAAAATGTGAAGAAATTGTTTTCTTAATATTAATTTGTTATTTAAGCAATTTTTGATCATGTGCGCACTGTTCAACTTTTGAAGAACAAAACATCGGAACAAGTATACTGAGAAATATTGCAAATATCCGGATTTCTGTTTTGACGTTTGACGGTTTGTCACTCAAATTACAAAATTTTATTTATCAATTTTTTTATCTAAACGTGTAAACGCATACTAAGAAATCCGATACTTTATTACAATGATTTATGTTTAAATTCTCGCTAAGTCCGATGATCAATTTTTTTATCTAAACGTGTAAACGCATACTAAGAAATCCGATACTTTATTACAATGATTTATGTTTAAATTCTCGCTAAGTTCGATGATCAATTTTTTTATCCAAACGTGTAAACGCATACTAAGAAATCCGATACTTTATTACAATGATTTATGTTTAAATTCTCGCTAAGTCCGATGATCAATTTTTTTATCTAAACGTGTAAACGCATACTAAGAAATCCGATACTTTATTACAATGATTTATGTTTAAATTCTCGCTAAGTCCGATGACCACCATTATGGGTTTTAGGAACAGTGCCTCATGGCTACGATCAACAGACTGACCCAAAGCAATCTGGCGTTGGCGAACGAACGGCCACTACGGAATCTGCTCACTTGGAAACGACAACTGGCGCAGACGCACCTTCACGTAAAAGAAAGTGGGGTCGGACGACAGGGAAACGACCAGCGACACGTGACGTGCCGGTTATATCGTCTGAACTGCTTAAAGTAATGTTTTCTTTTTATCACAAATGTACAATTATATCAAGCAGTAGGCATGTGACGCCTGTCTTTTCATGCCCAGCCTATACGTTGAATTTCCGTAAACGATTTATGCTAGTAAACCTAATCAATTACAAAAAGTGAGCGGAGCAACAGGCATAGTATTTGGTATTTTATTTGTATGTACATGTGTTTCAACTAACTATTTAATCAATTTATAAGTATCACGCTTTATGCAATTGATGTCAAATCCACCATACAAAAGCTCGCTAGCTAAAACAAATTAGCTAATTGGTAACATCAACTAATTAGCTAATTAATTACCTAATTAGCACCTATGATAAAATCATAGAGCTTTGAAAGTCACATATTCATAATCAGCGACATCGAAAACCCCCGATCGCAACAAATTTGCAGTTTTGAAGTGATTTTAAAATATGCATAAAATTACCTAATTAGCTAGTTAATTAAGCAATTAACTAGCATACACGGTCAGATTTTAGAGCTTCAGAAATGTCATGTTCGTGAGCAGCGACGCAGGAGACCCCGGGTGCAGTTTATTTTTAATTTTTGAGCACTTTGGAAATTTTTTAAAAAATTGTCTTATTAACAATTAATTAGTAATTAGCTAATTAACTAACTAATTAGGCATTTTTAACTTCCCCGAATAGTAAATAAGCACCAGTTTCACAATGATTCACAATCGCCACGGTAAGATGTAGTATATGCATTAAAATAATAGCTTTACACTAATTATTTATTGAAAAATAGCGTATTTTTAGCGCAGGTAATTGATAATTAACTAAAGCAAATTTTGACAAAATCTATATGTCTTGCACCTGTCCGATATTAGACCTTTTAAACAAAAAAGTTTTTTTTAAATCGACCCAGTAGTTATTGAGGAGTTCCACGAACAGACGGTGCCGAATTTTCCTCCCTCTGGCGAAAACAAAAACGCTTCGCTCCGCTTAATGATATAGAACTTGTCGAGTTTTGTATAAGAATGGTAGTAACTGCAAAGCTCAATAGTTGGAAGCCGATTATAGTAGTTCCTAATTTATCAAGTTCGTTGAGATATGTAATATTTAATTCTGGATTGTTTCTCACATGGGAACGGATTTATTTTGGCAATAAATTGTTGGACGTGTCCACCTAAAATATTAAATACTTTAAGTATGTTTTGTGACGCCAATATTTTTTATTGTTTCCTGAGATACCTAATGTTTGCTGGATAGAAAATAGGTAGAGAATTGTTACTCTTAGGACCATTAGTTACATGTTCGATCGGGGTTACTACAAAATGCTACCTTGGCTTCAACCTCGACGGCTACAATAACTGCGCATGTATCCAAGTCTTGTAACTTTCTGATTCTTTTTAAACTTCCGTTTGTGGTACACACCTTCATCAATAACATCATATTTAATAAATTGGAACTGTACTTACTCGACTTCAGAATTGTAATATGGTTTTTGATGTTTACGGAACTTATATACTTAATGGGTTAAAACTTGAAAACCCATGTTTTAGCGTCGCGAAAAAACGGATACGTCAGGACAAACAGTTCTCAATTTTCAATTGAGCATAACTATTGTTTTGTATCTCATATATATCTGGTCTCGCTATAAACGTGAGCAAAAATTTAGGGCATATTTTGTCGCATGCGTAATATCGTATTATAAATATCGGTTTTTATAGCTTTGAAACATATACCTGCCGGCATCGCGATCATTATATTTCGTAATTTAGATTCAGAATACGTGCCAAGATTTCTTAAAATAGTATTTTACTTTCGTTGGAGAACAAAATTTCTCGGAGCCAACGTAAGGAATGGAAGCGGAAACAGTTGCCGGGAGGAGGGTGCTGGTGGAGGGGGACCGGAAAAGAGGGGTCGGCTTCCTTTATATTGTATCTTAGGCCGTATGACGATATTTCGTCAGCCTGAACATTGGTGTATTACTGCCCAACATCACTTACTATTTAATAATTTGTTAAACGTGGATATTTTGTTGAATTTCGGTGAATCACGAGAACCACGATTTACAGATGAAAAGAGTTGTAAGATGTGCTGTGTTTACTACATCTTGCAAGGCATTTATTTTTCGATGAATGGGTCAACTACGAAAGTTGTCGCTTGTAGATGGTGAGGTGTTGATTTTCGCGTTGTTTACGTTGTTCATTACGTCTGTATCAAATAGTTAAGCATTGGGTGCCGCGTCCTCGAAAATCTTGGCGAATCCTGGGATTTAGGATGGTCATAAGGTAAAATATAATAATCCTGGACAAAGTGTATTCAAAAGATTGCAAATGGTTTACACACAATTTCTGACGTTGCCGCGGTTTTAGGTGATAGCTTTACAGTTTTAAAATAATAGATGTCCTTATAAGATGTCGGGCCTGTAAGCCTACAAGATGTCGGGCGTACTGAATACCTTGAATTCAAACGTATTTGTATGGCATGTATCCAATACGGTAAGCGAATCGTTTTTATACATACAAACAATGTGGTAACTGGCACTTGTTATTCTGTTTCTTGACAGTTATTGTTTATAAATTTGGAAATATTTCACATTTTTTATGATTGCAGTAAGTAATGAAAGCGTCACTGTGTTTATAAAAGTGTACTAAAACCTACCGTTACGCAGCCTTTGGGTTGCTTTGCTACCTTTCTTAAAATTTGACGTGTTCTAAGAATGCTCAGTTTGCAATCTCGTAAGTATTTACGTGTAACGCGGCGAAATCCAATTCAAACTATTTCTCACTTTGTTTTTTATATTTACAGGGTATCGTAGGTACGGTACGTGCTAGCGATTTGAAGCTTGGTGGATCATCAGACTCGTCCGATATTGGCGGCGGCCAAGCCAGTCCAAAACCGGATATCAGCGGATCACCGAAGACAGCACCCCTTGCTGGTAGTGGCACTGGTGGCCAGGAAGATATTGAAATGCCGTTAGCTGAGATTATGATGGATGACCCTTGTGATGATATAGATGTTGCTATAGGATCTTTACATGAAGGTCAAGATGTACGTAAAGATACGGAGGTCATTTCGAGGCGCATAGAGCGAAAGGAAAGTGATCGGAAAGACAAAATGCGGGAGCCGCTCGATGAAAATAGCGGAGAACAATATAGTGATGGAAAACCGCTTCAGAAGCGGATTGTTGTTAGTAAAGACGTAAGTTAGACTATAGTACTCGTCGAAAATAACTATTGCTCGCTCGAGACCAGCGTACTTCTCTTGAAAGAAATCTGTTTTGTCAAATAGAGTTTTATATTAATTTTAATACTTTTAACAAGCCACTGGCAGGGAATCGGTTGCTCGAAAGGCAACAGTCATTATTATGGCCATTAACTTTCAGTATGTCAAAATTCTATATTTGATGTCTTCTTTCAGATAATACAAAGTGTCCCACAACATCTCTTTTCATAAATAACAAAAATGATGTGCTTTATATTTAAGCAGAATTGGTTTCACCAAACATTAGGGATCGTTTGTCTCGGAGTTTTTGTTCACCTACGTACTTGCGATTGTTGAAAATTGATCTGGTCAAGGTGGTGCAAAAATGTTAGCGAATGTAAGGGTGTTATAGGTTGTTCACCGCGAATGCATGAATATGTCAACTTATGCGCGCGGTAAGAGAAACATAAATATAGTTTTATAGTTGTGATGTTGTGACGCCAGCAAAAATTAACTACCGCCACACGACGTAATGTCAAATTAATGCACAGAAATATTATAGAAAGATTACACAACATAACTTCAGAACTGCATGTCAGATATTGGCAGTGGCCAGCATTTTAGGCAAACATTTAAATTCTGTGAAACTTTTTGTTGCCTGAGATCCTATATCATGGTTGAGCATTAGGCATCCAAAATTTTTTCATCTAAGTATCGCATTGCCGCTGTGTTCAGGCAACACACTTTGAGCAGTCTGTTTTCAAAGTTGACGCTCTTGACACGCTAGTTTTGGTCAACTAATGCGAAGCAGACAAGAGATAGTCCAAGATAACACTATTTTGAATAATAGGCTTTAATGATATTCATACCATACATTCAAAATCATGGCCTCTCTACACGACCACAATTTAACCTGGGGGTCCTAGAGCTGGGAAGGGGAGGTGATGTGAGCACAGCTCGAACATGGTGGAACTGAGAATACTGGTGAATTTTCCCATCTCACCTGGGGGAAACTGTTGTCCTCAGTTCAACTAGGTCTTTTATATTGTATTTTTTTTTGTTTTTCATGCATTTACAATATTTCTATCGTTTTATTGCATATTTATTGCTCAATCTCTGAAAATGATAATTTCTGCAGGCTACACTTTATTATCCTTGGATTTTGTTACAAATAGTCGTAATATTATCAGTAATATTGAGTTTTATTATAACCGTTTTTTGTTAGGACGATCTTTTTTGTTGTGTCCTGAAAATTCCTGGGTGTTCCTCCGAATTTCTGGCTCTCTGTGGAGAGTCCAGATGAATTAATAAATGATCATTTCTGTAGGCTACACTTTATTTTGCTTGGATTTTGTTATAAATAGTCGTAATGTTATCAGTAATATTGAGTTTTAGTATAACCGTTTTGTGTTAGGAACATCTTTTTGGTGTGTCCTGAAAATTCCTGAGAGCATGACCTGGGGGTTCCTCCGAATTTCTAGCACTCTGTGGAGAGTCCAGATGAATTATTGCTTATAAACAATATAATAAAAGTCATTTATGTAAGTGTACTTTGCTATAGTCACAGTGGACGTATGAGATTTGGACACATACAAGGTACAGTCACGCACAGAAATAAAAGCAAATTTTTGGCGAATCGTTCGCGAAAAATAGCGAATAGCAATTGAACAGCTGTTAAATTTTCTTGAAAAATTTGCGTTTATTCCTGCACGTGACTGTATTTGTTGGTTATAGCAGCCGTATGTAGTTGTTCACAGTCGGTTACTTTAATCACAGAGAACTGCTGTATACAATTTTTGTGTAGATTTTTAACTCACATTATTGTTCCATGAAATCTTCATTATGTACATAATCGTTCTGGCCTCTCCATTCGCTGAAAATTTTGTCAGGGGCATGAACCAGGCCCACCTGGTTCCGAACCGGGAGCGCTCAATTTTGCCAGGGGGCATTTTTCCAAGAAAAAAACAGTTAAAAATCGTGTCAGAAACAATGCCAAAATGGTTTTAATGGAGAAAAACAATGTTGAAGCAGGTTTTGACAAAATTTGCGAAATTTTTGGCTTCAAAATGTAATTTTAGTACAAGGTTTGATCAAATTTTATGTACTTTGGACCTACTGGAAACAAAACAATTTTCGGAGAGGCAGTGAACCGGGGGAGCCCAAAATTTTGCCAGGGGGCATGAACCGGGATGCACCTGTTCTGAACCAGGGGGAACCGTAAAAAGCCCAGTGGTTGACTTGTGAGTAACGGCATATAATAAAACTGAATCTTTTAGACATTCTATCTGCAGCACCTATTGATCATAAGCTTTAATGTGTTGAACTTTATTAATAAAATGTTGAAGAACTATATTCAGAACGTAGTGAAAATTGTGTGTTGCAGGGTTGACAGTTTTTAAATTCCGTCTGTGTGTGTATGTATGATCGGCCATAACTTGGGAACGACATAACCGATTTGCACGATCTCAAGCTCGTTCGAATCGCCCCTAGTGCTTTTTGACTTGGGGTCTGGTCCGAGGTCTGGGGTCAGAATGTGGGTTGTTTACCCCATTTTAGTACCCTTCCCGGAAGCAAGGTTATTTTTATCCTAACTACGAATTTTTTTTCTGCTTGGTATTATTTCATAGTAGAATGATAAATGCCGACGCCTCTTTTTTGTTTTTCGACTGCTGCTCCGGTTCTGGCGTTATGGGGTTTGAGGTACGGCACCTTCGTGGTTCATCGACCCAAAATTCGGAAATTTGTTCTGACGTCCTAGGCGGCTGAAACGTTTCACTCATGAGTTTTCGGGCATGGGAAACTCATTGTCGGTGCGATTTTACTGTACGACCAATTGTTCCATGTGTTTAGGGGTATGGCGCCCACATGGTTCGGGGTCAGAGGTCAAAATGAGGGTTTTCCCTAATTTTAGTACCTTTCACGGAAGCAACGTTACTTTTATCTTAACTTTCGATTTTTTCTTTGGTTGGTTTTATTTCTTAGTAAAATGATAAGTGACGATGTCTCTTTTTTGTTTTTCAATTAAGGCTCCGGTTTATGGGAATTGAGGTATGGCACCCTCGTGGTTCCTCGACCCAAAATTCGAAAATATGGTTTGACGTTCTGGGCGGCTGAAAAGCTTAGGTCTTCGGGCATGGGAAACTCATTGCCGGTGTTGGTCTGCGACCCATGGTTCCAGGGGTACGGAGATATGGCGTCCTCGTGGTTCAGGGTCAGAGGTCAAAATGAGGGTTTTTACACCGTTTTAGTAACCCTTCACGGAAGCAAGGTTGCTTATATCGTAACTTTGGATTTTTTCTTTGGTTGGTTTTATTTTATAGTAAAATGATAAATGCCGATGCCTCTTTTTTTTACATTAGTGGTAAATCATTAAAGTAAAAGTTATCTATATTAATGTTAATGAAACATAGGCCCACTATTGCTACGACCGCGTTTGTTACGAGCAGGAGTAAAACCTTCAAAATCAGATGAATTCTTTGGGATAACAATTCGATTATTTCGATGTTCGTCGGCAACAGGCGTTGTTCGTTATCCACATCCATGTTACTCATAATCAAACGAACCAAGGATTAAAGCTGAAACTATAAAGTGGAGAATATAAGACTACGGTAGTTAAATACGATAGTGATCTAGCCATTGTTGCACTAACCAAAATACAAAATCAAATAAACTACATTGTTACGATTAAATCGTAACATATTATGGTATCCATGGGTTATAAACTAATAAACTAAAATCTGGTCATTCAATGTATATACCGAACTTATGGCCTCTGCACTCCATATACAACATAAATTTTATTTGTTACATTAATTGTATAGGAGTGAGCTCCCACACTACATCAAAACTGAAGTGGGGAAGTATATTTTATGGATAAAATCATTATTTACCGTATGTCCCCAGGTACCGAGA
Source organism: Trileptium ribeirensis (assembly GCA_030248225.1). Lineage (NCBI taxonomy): Eukaryota > Metazoa > Nematoda > Enoplea > Enoplida > Thoracostomopsidae > Trileptium > Trileptium ribeirensis. The sequence goes on along the minus strand of JASANE010018445.1, from coordinate 21,880 downwards.
TTGCCCTCGCTACAGGCCAATAGGATTTATGTGGGAGGAAATTATATATATGATTAAAATATTCAAAATTGGAAAATATAAGTTAACCATTAAATATGAAAATTTTTTAATGTTTAGTAGTACGAACACAAATTTCAAAACATCCAAACATAGCTAATATACTTATGCAATGTTGCACCTTCATCTATATTATATGCTAGTCCAAATTAATCAATGCAGAGTGGAAGTAATATACGCTCAATATATAAATGAATCATTGACATTGTGTTAATTCAAAACTGAACACGATTCCACTCTTTATTATATGTTTAACAAATACAAGTAAAACAAATAACAATATACCTGAAAACACGTACTGACCGTAGTTGATGTATTACCCGAACCAAATTACCAGTATTGGATAAACTGGGAAATAAACTTCCATTACTCACAAACTAAGATAATGTATCTTATCGTTCCCGAACTGTAGATGATAACCTTCTTTATTGTTAGTCGAAATCACCTTGACATCAATATTTTCCTTTTCCTTCAGCATTTCTTGCAGGTCATGAGATATTTCTTTACACAATTCCGCCTGACCTCGTCGTGTTTGTCAACGTGTATGCCCCGTAAATTGACTAAAGACGTGCGCCCGTCGTAGAATCTGAGTTGTATCGTTTACGGTTTAAATTATACGATTTGAGGGCACCTCGATTAACAAGACATTTAAAAACATACTCTTTTTTAATAAACGAAACGATAACCGGACCCGCGACTTTTGTCGATATGCACATGAGATATCATCAGCTCCAAAAGTCTTGCTAAATTCGGGTCCCATGACATGGAGGATTTCGATACACTTCATCAATAATGCGGCCGGATCTTCTTTCAAATTGCCCGGATTTTGAAGCTGAAATGAGTTACTCAGTTTTTCCTCAAATTAAGTTTTGAAATAATTAAAATCGTGATAGATATAAACGGATATGAATAGACATATGTAAATATATTCCATAAACATTGAATTGACTCATATACTCATACGAATAGGGATTGTGTCCTAAAACCGAAGGGGGACAATACTTGTGTTGTAAAACGGAAGAGGTATAATACTTGTGTTCTAAAAATTTAAATTGTTGTGTGCTTGAAATTTATTAGCGCCCATGGATGGTTACTGTGCTATACCACTCTCATTTAGAGAATTAGTGAGTGGTTTCAAATTCTGAAACGCTCGCATTCCTAAGTTATGGGTAGGTCAATTTGTAACATTCAGAAAATTTATGGGAAATTGGTTTTATCGTCGTTCTTCAGTTTTAAAGTGGGTAATTTGTTATTACGCAGTATTTCAGCAATGATGGTTTGATGTTTTGTCTATGCGGTTTTGAGACACTTTATGTGTACAAGTGGAAAAAGCACAATGGTTTTAATGCAAAAATCCTTTTACATTTTAACGACGCCATTATGAAAACTGCTTATAAATTTATTATTTTGCCTTCAGTTATGGGCAGACTCACCTGTGTTGACACTGGTGACTTCTCCCGTAGTACGTGGTTTTCACCATTATTTAAAAGACAAGTTGATGATAGTTTAGAAGACTAGAACCTGTCGACAGAGTTGGGGTACGCCGTGTGTAGCACGATCTTGTGATTTGTGTGCCTTTGCTGTAACCATTGAGAGTTTTGAAAGGGGATGTAATTTGCTTATATACTTGATGACTTAAGTGGATGTATGAATTTTATAATGGACTAACATTGTTTTAAGTTCGGATGATTCTGCATAGTATTGCTCACATTTTATTTAGCTGGGGCAAAGATTTATAGCCTAATAATATCAACACGGATATGTACCTAGATCAAAGTTATTCGTTGTTTGAGAAATATATATGTTAAGCTAGCTATGTTTTGGATTTGATTAATCATAATTCGTATTCTATGTTTAATTTTGAATAAACACATTTTGTTGTTGCTGTGAAGTTCCCGCGACACCTGTATTAATCCTCAGTATTGACAGGTAACCACAGTCGAGCACGGGACTGTTGTTTATATGGCTAAACTCATGATATCTGCCAAGTTGAACACACTAAAGGATCACACGGATAAAAATAAACATTAGTTTAAAAGTGAACTTACAGGATTAGCCAGCATTTACTTTGATTCTTGCAAGCCAAAACCTTCGGTCACAACTATGATAACGTTCGTTTGCGGTCGTTTTAAGGCAATTATTTTTGTCCATGACTGCATCACCATGTGAATTTGAACAAAATCTGAAATTATAATAGGGCAGCATTTACGAGTGCCTTATGCTGGAAAAGGAAATAATGGCCGTAATTGTTGCAATATCTATAGGTCACTATAACAATTGCTTTTATTTTCGCGCCATTCTTGATGTGACAACTGCCTGATTTGTATTATTAAACTGCTGTTCTAGGCCAAGACCTTCTTAGTGACCTTCGACAAGCGCGAACTCCGTCGCCAGCGCGTCGTCCAACGTCTTGCGTTGTGCACGTCACGGACTTGACCCGACCATTTACCGTCAAACAGCTCCATGCGTTGTTGCGTAAATGTGGGGGTGGCGACAGTAATTGTGAGTACGACGAGGGGGAGGATTTCTATATCAATTCAATTAAGTCGTTTTGTTTTGTTAAAGTAAGTCCTTATGCTAGCGTGTTTTCTTTAGCTTAATAATCGAAAGGCAATGCTCTGTGTCTACTAGATACTGTAATAGCTTTTAACATGATGTGGCGCCAAGTGGGAAATTTCTCTCCCTGGACTTTTGTTTTGTATATAGATAGACGGATTGAATCCGTTGCTTGTTATCGTTATTTCCGATCATGAATGCGAAGATATGTTTATTGGTTCGTCAACAGTAACTGGCTATATGCCTGAAAATTGAGACAGCTGGTGGCAGCTTGTGCTAATTAATACAAACACATTCACATAATTTTCCTATATCACGGATAAAATGTCTTGTGCAGTTCCCGTATCAAATTTAGTTGATTGACAAACCTTCGTTGTAGAATCTATCCACCGTAATTAGGTTATATTGAGAAGATTCATGTAATATGGATAAATTGATGTGTAGCTATGTAACCATTTTCAATGGTTGAAACGGAGCGAACGAATTGAGCGGAATTTCCACTGAGGACGCTAGGAGAAAAATCGTGAAAATTTCGTTTTTGTCTGTCGCTGTCATTCATAACACATTTTTGGATGGGCGGATTTCGACAAAGTTTTGTTCAATAGTAAACGTTACGGCGGTGTGTCCTTTAGTTGAACGCGAATAGCTCCGACCCCATCTGTCGGGTTAAAATTGCAAACATGTTTTTAAGGGTTCTTTGCAAAATCTGGTGATAGGAGTACTCTTTCTGCCACTCCATATCTCGCAATATAGGCTTCGCACCGAAAAATGCAGAATCAACTTATGAGATCTATAACTTTGCTGACTACGACTTTTTAGTGGGATTGAATACGGTTCTAAGACCATTTGCTAGAAACAGCTATTTTTCAAATTTCGCCATGTTATTGCTTGTTTTTAACTTACAGTGAGTGCCTATTAGGTTATTAAGCACACTAGATACGTTGGTATTGCTATCTACAGTCCAATGTGACTATAGTATACCTTCACATGAAGTATTACGGTCGAGGAATCCGATTTCCAAAATGTGCGTTTTCATTTGTCTGATTATGTATTGCGTGTAGGGCATCATGAATGGTCTATATATACGTAGGCGTTTCCGCGGCATGAATACAATGGTTTGGTTATTTAGCGTCATGCATATTACATGGGTTTTAATTGGGCCTAGGGTCAATGAGTCTGATTTCCAGAGTATAGTCTATCTCCAGTTGTTTGGTTACATATTGCACCCAGGTCATGAAGAATTGTCTATTATATGTTTTCCGGGAGGCTGAAAACGATTGTGGATATCTAGAGACCAGCACAAATAATTAATGCCTTGTCAGTTGTTTTCGCTGGGTCGACGAAGTTATGGGATTTTCAATGGGTTCAGGGTTCAAGAGGTTTTAAGGTGATGTATTACATCAAACACATCCTGTTACTCATGATTAAACAAAACGATAACTTAAAATATAACCACGCTCGCTCGCTCGCTTGCGAGATACTAGTTATATTTTATGCATTATCGAATTCCATATGGCAAGCTTAGTTTATTTGCTTATATTATTGAAGATACGTCATAGTTTTGGTCAAAAGACTAATTTTATTCGCTTACATTTTGTGGACACAATAGGTCATTTTTTATTTACCTCCGCCTTTTTCGAACGATGTTTAGCATATCGGCCAACTCATGAGGACTCGCTAGAAATTAGTACGACTCGTTTCCTGTTCCTACGATGTGCTATCGTAAAATATAGATTTTGTTGGATATCTGCTCGTATTTTGTTTTAAAATTTTAGTGTTTTTTCTTAAATTTGTTGGAGAGTTGTTCCAAATTTGTCGAAGTCTCTTCGCCTGTTTGTTCGTCTGGAATGCGACAGTAATTTCTGGCGAGTACGGTTCATTACACCGTTATTAAGTTATTGTCGAAAAGAGATTTTTTAGTTTTCACAGAATGCGCAAAATTAAAAAAATCTCTTTTCGACAATCGCAAAGCTAACTGTGGTTGGTTGATCTGGTGTCAAAGCTCTTTTAACTCTGACCTAGACACTTTTGAACGTAGCGGTGCGTCAATACTGGCTTGTCCACAGCCCGCACTTCGGGGATGAGGGGTACGTTCGTTCTCGGGAAAAATTTCAAAGTGGGGGAATAGATTTTGCTTAAAAAACTAAATATTTTCATATCTTCGTGTAGTTTAACTATGCATTTTCAATCTATAAAACGACGCTTTAGCATTGTAAATAGTAGTAATTAATGTCTAAGAAAGATTTTGCATACAAAAAACATAAATTTTGAGACAAAAAATTTTTGGATTTATTTGAACATGAGGGTTTCGGCCGAGTGGGAGAGCGAACATGGTGGAAAATCTCACAGTCATGTTGGGTTTGGAAAGTGGGGTCCCCCATCGCCCAAACGTGGGTAGGCAGCAATATAATATCTGGTCCCCTTTTAATGAGTATTTTGTCTTTCCTCAGGTAAATTATTTCTCCCCCAGCACCACCTGGGTATTTTGAGGTGATGTCAGACATAATATGTTCTAACAAGAAACTGCTAAAAAGATGGCATTGCTTAAATTTGTTGTATTCATTAAAAATCAAGCAAACTAAAGCGCGGACCTAGGTAAATTTATGAATTCCGTAGATATATTATAAATATACAACCAAAGCAAGGATATACATGTCGTGCATACGTGGAAATTACATTATAAGGTGACTATTTAACATGGGGTCATAATCTTCCTCCGCGTATTTACGCGTTGGGCTGGAGACTGTCAGCTAGAAGCTCCCATGTACTATTTTATTCCATGGAGATATATAACCATTTACATATCCAATATATATAACCAATTTACAGTAATTAATAAAGTACTTTACAGTCAGCGTGACGATCTAATGCTCTTCTACACTGACAACAATTAAATGCGAACAATTAGCTATTGCGTCAAAATGTAGCTGTGAAAAACACTCGGGCTTACAGTCGGTGTGAGATGGTTTGCTCGATATTTTAGCAGTAATCAGTAACGCATATCTGGCTTCGTCGTTAACAAAAAATTTTGTGAATGGCCGTTAGGCGGATGCACAATGGTTTGTTAACAGGGGTAATGTGTTTTGCCGGGGCCATGAATTGAGGGCAAATCAAAATTTACTGGTTTTTAATCAAAAACGCTAAAATGGTTAAAGTGGATTCAATAGCTACACTTTTTGTTGAAATCTCTTTTATGTCATTGAGCATTTTTCTCATACGTCAGGAATAAAGACGAAGATGGGCACCAGTATTTGCCCAACTGCGACTGCTATCAGTGATCTATCACCAAGACGGGACCCTAGCTGATGCAGTCCAGGTATGATGTTATTGGCCGGCAGCGAAAAATTCTGTGCTGACAACGTCGTTTCGATGTAACAATATTACTTGCAATTTGAAAATAACCAGTATCCAGTCTGGTCGCGTAGTAGCTGTTTAGAATTTTAGTTTGAGCAGTTTTCGTGGATGTAGAAGCTGACTTATTTTTTAGATTTCAAGGTGTTTTCAAATAGAGTGAAAAATTATTACCCGGGAATCCTATTTGGGTAGTACCTCATTGATTTGGGTCGCAAATGGCCTTGAATTTATGACTTCCATTTGCCGGACGCCGCCGTAAATGGAAATTTAAACCAGATAAATCCCGCTAAATTTAAACAGTCTTCTTATTTTATTTTATTCATTTTCAGTACGACTCAGAGGAGACTGCGTCTAAGTCCCGCGCTGCGTTGCATCACCTTATATGGCCACCAATCAATAACAAAGCAATTACGGCGGATTTCGGTACTCAAGACGAGGTCTGTTATTATAAATTCTAGAGTTTTTATACACAGTCGCTCCGGAATCACACTAAAACGAGTGCTTCAAATCAATAAAGCTTCAAAATCAACAATGAATAAATGTTTCAAAACTCTCTTTTAGCATAACCTCTGCTTAATAATTGTTGATGTTGTACTATCGTGCAAACATGTACAATAATAGTGACCGCATATAATTCGTATATGAAATAGTAATGACTATATTTACGTAATATGCTAACTTCGCAATATCTTTGGATTTTCCAACAACCAACTATATATATTTGTCTTTTCCGAGTTTGCGCTAAAACCAGTACTAGCAATTCATTGCAAGCTAACAGGCCTTTTTATCTGAGCTTGCGGTACTTTTTATAGTTGCAACTGACGATGAATGACAAAATATACCGAAACTGATTGTAATTTCCCACTGCACGCACTATGTAAATAACATAACTTCCATAGCAGGTTATGTAATGGACATAGTTGTCACCTTAGCATCGCATGTACAATGCCATCGCTCTCGTTATCGTTACACAGCGGTATAGCTATGGATGCTGCGGGCTTGGCGACGGATTAACTATTGCGCGCATTAGGTTAGCTTATACACAAAAATTGCCAATTTCGTTGTAAATGAATTTTTAATTTACTGAAAATGTTTTCAATCGCTGCGCAAAATAAATACAGTGCCAGTAATTTTGTATAGGTTAAATTCGTTTATTTTTGCAAAATTGATCTGTAATGGCGCGATTGGGAGTTATCTGATTTGGGGATTTTTAAACAAGAATGTAAATCTTATGTGTCGGTTCGCTTTGCATTTTATTTGCAGGATCATTTTAGTGTAGAATAGGCTAACAGGGTTTCAAATCGCTGGATCTCGATTAATAGTTACTTTTGCAGCTAAGAACGCTGAGAAGTAACAGAATGCTGTTTGCACAAGTTGAGTAATCATTTTGTTTATTGTCAGTTAGTCAGAAGTATTTAGAATAATGCCAGCGCGTATTACAGGCTGGACAAACTTGGTTGACTTGCTTCGGGTGATGCACTGATTTTAGCGCAATTGGCGACAGAGACACACTTTCGGTTGTCCTGTACAATCTAAGGCGGAAAAATCGCTGCTGTAGCATGTGATCAACAGTTCATTATTGGTTTTTCAAATTGATATCAAAATGTTTCTTGTTTTAGCTTGACGATGTTTTGGGTCGTAAACGGATTGAGATAGCTCCTGTTCCTGTTGCGTCCGAAGATACCGACCATATAATCTCACCACTTACAACGGGCCGTGGGTCGGCACGAATTCCTCCTGGAAGCGGTGACGGAATTTCAGCAAAGCAGGCTACGTCGGCAAATACAAAAAGTCATGAGGTGATTCTTTTGCCGTTATTTGTACTGCTGCGCCTCATAGTATAAAATTAGTATTTATAATGTGTTCAAGTGAAGCCATTCCGGCCATCGAGTCGTTAGAATGATATTGCTACTTTCGTTTCTGATTTTTGGTGTAATATTGTCTAGTTCAAATTATTTGGCTTTTAGAGCCTTTACACGCAGTTTAGTTTTAATATAGTCTTATTATCGCTTCAAATCGTATGAGAAGCGGAATCATATTGATGTCATTATTGTTATATAAATAGTTTATGAAACCAGAGTGAAGCAATTTTCGGGTAGTCGTGTAGATGCGGCACATGCCAGGGTTGACTGTTGCTTGTTCGAGACTTGTTGGATGCTAGTTGGGAAATATTTTTTGTTGTATTTGAAAGTCGTATTGGAAGTATTCGACATCTTATCGAACAGTGTTTCATCGTATCTGTTAAGTGTGGTCGAACGTCTGAATAAAACAGGCCAATCATAAGCTGTTAATATATTAAAAACGCAGCTCGAAAATTTTCGAGAGATGTTCGGTAATCGCTCGAAGCCTGTTTCCCAACAGGTATGTATGGTGGTAACTGTATTTTCAGGATATACAACGTCTAACCACAATTGGCGGTACTGCTGACCCTGACGAGCCGTTGTTACGTCGCATGCGTCGCGGCCGGAGCAATCGTAGTCGTAGTGCTTCGCCTCGTGCACCGCGAAGACGCTCGGGCGACGATCATCCTGAAGGCTCCGCTGCAAACGAAAGAAAAGTGAAGGATCAAAAATATTGGGTTTGTAATTGCTTTTATATATCTTGGGCTGTAGACTTAGCGTGAAATCGTTCCGATATAAGAGAAATCGCGGGTGACCCTTAGTGTCGTCCTCTGAACCCCACGCCATCAATTTTTGATTCCTCGACGGACATAAGATAGCATAAATTTTTTTGCTAGTTGTCTTGAGAGGTTCCGCTCCAATACCGGCCGATTGGGGTCTTGATATAAACTATGCTTACAAATATTCATTATTTCCGTGTTGCAATATCGTAGTATTATTTATATAATAATATTTAGTCTATTTGGAACGGAACATTTTGAATTAGTTTGTTTATTTTTGAATGTAAAGAATTGTGGGGAAAACCTTTGGAGATGCAAAAAACTGTTTTTATATAGGTGCATTAATACGCAAAAATTGTGAAATCTTTTTGTGAACTCAAATTTTGAAAGCATTGTTTTTGTATTTTTGGTGAATTTTAATGCGTAAAAGTGTTCGACCTTTTGTAGCCTTCTCATTGAGTCACTCAGGGACAAAAGACAGGTCATGAAAAATTTTTACCAAAAAATTGAAATCAAATTATGAAACATGATGATTTGCCAGGTTTTTCAATCACAAATTACTGGTAAATTTTGAGTGTATGATCGCAAGTTTTGAACCTGCTGACAAATCTAAATAATATGTCTTCAATAAATATAAATTGTCGATAGCTTATTAAATGTTCAATTTTGTCATCAACGATATTCAAATTTTAGAAACTTTCAATACAGCTAGAAAAATTTGCTAATAAGGTATGCCATTTCTGCGTTGCTACACACCTTAACGCAGTGGTGTATGCGGTTTTGATGAATGCGCCAGGGGTTGCGATTTGGAAATGTTATATGTCTGGTTTTCGCTGAAGTTCAGCATGACGGAAATATTTTGTGTTGTGTATCCTACCGTAAACTGTCAATCTGGATGAAAGTCCTATTCATTGTACATAACTACCAACGTTCGCTCTTTTTCTCGTCGCTGTGCGAGTTACTCACGAATCAAATAACAGAAGTTCTGTAATACGACAAACTGAATGTTTTATTTGTATTTTAGTCGAAAGCGCGTGAATGGGATCGTGGAAAAACATGGGGTAAAGGTGAATCACCACCGCGCGACTATAGGCAAGACGCTGAAACCGAAGATGACAAACGTCGGCAGCGAAAACAACGGGGCACTCGAAGTGGCAGTCCTCGTGGTTCACCCCAAGCTAAGCGAAGGAGTGGAGGTCATCGACGGTCGGGATCTAAACAAGGTAGGGGATTTGGAATATTCCTATAAGCAAAATTCAATAAGACCTACGAAAAATGTGAATAATTTAGTTGAGATTGCTGTTTTTAGACCAAATTTGGCAACCCTTTGGAGCATTAGTTTTTCGTTGTCACAAAACAGAGGAAGTCTAAATAGTCGACTTAGCAGATTGCTATAATGAATTTCAATTTCTGCAGAAATGCTTAAAATGTCATCATGTTTTACAATAATCACTTAAGTGACGAAAGGTGTTGTAAATATGCTGTCGTTCCGAAACTGTCTCCAAAGTACCTGGTGGCGCCTCAGGCGCAAGAAATTCGGTTTCATCCGGGTTGAACTTGTTTACTCCCCAGATAAATATGGCTTCGGGAAGGTAGGTAAAACTGGCATATTTTTTATATCTCAGAGAAAATTTGATATATTTTTAGTCTTACAGAAAAATAACCTGGATGACCCGGGGTGTGCCAAAAAATACATGGGTGATTCCGAAACACCTAGGGGTCCCTTCCCTTGTGCGAAAGCCAAAGTATCACTCTGTTTTTCTAAGTTCTAAGGCGAAAACATTATTGTATCGGCATAGTCCAAGTGACTGTGAAGATGTGTTGGCGGAGGGTATTATATTTGCCCGTCTTTCGACAATTATATGTTTTTAATAATCAGAACGTAGTGAAACGTAGTGGAGATTGTGTGTTGCAGTGGTAAAATCTTTTAAATTCCATTTGTGTATGTGTGTGATCGGAAATAACTCGAGAACGTCTGAACCGATTTTTGCTATTTTGGGCTCAATCAAACCGGCATGGTCGATTTACCGTGTACACCCCGAGCGTTTTTTTGATTAGGGGTCTGGTTCCGGGGTCAGGGGTCATAATGTGGGTTTTTTGGCCCCATTTTAGTACCCTTCACGGAAGCAAGGTTATTTTTGTCTTAACTGTCGATTTTTTTCTCTGGATGGTTTTATTTCATAGTAAAATGATAAATGCCGATGCCTCTTTTTGTTTTTTGATCAAGGCTCCAGTTCTGGATTTATGCGGTTTGAGGTACGGGGGTATGGCGCCCCAAATGTTCCTCGACCCAAAATTTGAAAATTTGTTCTGACGTCTTGGGCGGCCGATAAGTCTTACCTGGGGGTTTTCGGGCATGGGAAACTCATTGCTGGTGCCGGTTTTGCTATGCGACACATGGTTCCATGGGTACGGGGGTATGACGCCCCATGGATCGGGGTCAGAGGTCAAAATGAGGGTTTTTTAATTGTCTTCGCGGAAGCAAGGTTTATTTTTATCTTAACATTCTAATTTTTTTCTTTGGTTGGTTTTATTTCATAGTAAAATGACAAATGCCGATGCCTCTTGTTTGTTTTTTGATTAAGGCTCCGGTTTTGGAGTTATGGGGTTTGAGGTATGGCACCCTCATGGTTCCTCGTCCCAAAAATTAGAAAATTTGTTCTGACGTCCTGGAATGCTGAAAAAATTCACTTGGGGGTTTTCGGGCATGGGAAACTCATTACCGGTATTGGTTTTACTCTGCGACCCATGGTTCGATGGGGACAAAGGTATGGCGTCCCTTTGATTCGGGGTCAGTGGTCAAAATGAGGGTTTTTACACCATTTTAGTAGCCTTCACGGAAGCAAGGTTATTTTTATCGTTACTTTCGAATTTTTTCTCTGGTTGGCTTTATTTCATAGTAAAATAATAAATGCCGATGTCTCTTTTTTGTTTTTCGGTTAAGGCTCCGGTTTTGGAGTTATGGGGTTTGAGATATGACGCCCTCATGGTTCCTCGTCCCAAAATTAGAAAATTTGTTCTGACGTCCTGGGCGGCTGAAAAGTTTCACTTGGAGGTTTTCTGACATGGGAAACTCATTGATGGTGCTGGGGTTTTGCTCTGCGACCCATGGTTCCATATATAGTATCGACGAATGCTATCGAGAGCTGATTTGATGTGCAGGCAAAAGGCATAGGTGTACCTTTGCTTCACTACGTTCTGCAATCTCGATAGAGTTACTAGTGTAAGTGGGTATCAATAGTATACTGGATGTGTAGTAAAAAATGTATCGTTTTTACATCATTTTTCCAGTAACAGAAATTATTTTGGCTTTAAACGATGGACTTTTACATGTCCCTGTACGTTATAGGTGGCCAGATCCCATTCTCGATGTCAAGAGTAACGTTTTGAGTAATCAAAATGATAGAGCTCCAGAGGATTTGTTTCACAGTTGCGTCTTTACCAATGCCCAACGACTGTTTGCATTAAAGCGTCCTCTACTTACTTCATATCAGCTGCAGCTACGGTGTTACTAAGGTTTTGCAATAATATAACGTTTTGCTATTTGGTGGTTGTTTGGATGAATCATCTTCAAATATCTTATTTTGTCCCTGTGGTGTAGAATAGACCGTAACTATTAACTGGCCTGTCCACGGTAGGGGGATGGGACCTCTACTTTCCAAATCCCCATGTTCGTGAGATTTCCCCCTATTTTCGCCCCCACTATTCTGAAACCCACCATATTCAACTAAATGCAAAAAATTTTTTATGCTTCAAATTTTATGTTTTTGTGTGCAAAATGTTTTTAAACATTAATTACCACTGTTTCTAATGCTAAAAATATTTTTATACCTTGAAAATACATGCAGAATGAAGTAAATTACATGAAAATGTGGTAATATTTAGTATTTTTAAGCAAAATATATTCCCCCACTTTGAAATTTGCTCCGAGAATGAACATGAGGGTTCCCCACTTTGTTGGAGACTGTGGACAGGCCACATTAAAGCGGTATTTCAACAACTCATTATTTGTTTTGTACTTTCCAGTGGATACGGATGCACCGCCCGCAAAGTTGTTGGACGAGCTGTTTCGAAAAACTAAGTCGATTCCGTGTATCTATTGGTTGCCACTAACTGATCTTGAGGTTAGTTTTATTTTGCAAGAAATCGTTATTTTCTTATAAGTCCTTTAAGTTTTATATTACGAAAACTTATATATCTATGTCGCTTGTACTGTTGGCGGCTATACATATAATTTGGCCTTGCAACAGGAAATTAAATAATATGCTTGAAAAAATATGCGTATTTAAACCAAACCGGTGCTTGTTGGGTTCGTGGTGTTACGGAATTGCAGTTTACATTTTGTGCTGGCTAGTTTCTACGAATTGCATTGGTTTTGCTGAAAATTCTCGTACAACATCACTAACGGCTTTGTTCGACGAAGTTTTGATAGAAAATGTTGCGCCTCCCATTTTTTGGATTTCCAGTCTCTCTCTATAATCATTTCACCATACTAAGCACCTTGATTCACATCACGACACGTCGCTTGACGTGATATTATAGTAGATATAGACAATAATATTATGATGCAAATTTTAGCTATTGATATTTGTGAATTCGTGCCAAACTTGCTATCTAAGCATCTGTTCAAAAATTTTCACGCGTTCTATGTTTGAAGTCAAACATTGGTGGATTTATTAACCTATTTTCAGGAAATCTTACCATTTTGGACCCTGAGAGTAATATTCAGATCGATACTGGCAACAGTCCTTGTCAGATATCATTGTCGGGTCGTGGGCAAAGATCGAACAATGTCCGACAACAAAATTTTATGTGACGAATTTTGTGCAGTTTCGAACAACGTTAGCATTTTGTATACTACTGGCTGTCCACGGGGGTGGGGTGTGTTCCCTCATTTTCCAAATCTCTCGTGTTCGTGAGATTTTTACCATGTTCGCCACCAACTTTGCCGCCGAAACCCGCCATGTTAAACTAAATCCAAAATTTTTCTTATGTCCAAAAATTTATGTTTTGTGCCTGCAATAAACATTAATTTTTCAAACATTAATTACCACTATTTCTAATATTAAAACATTGTTTTATAGCTTGAAAATTCATGGACCATATTTAGTATTTTTAAGCAAAATTTATTCCTTGCCTCACTTTGAAATCTCTCCCGAAAATGAACATCACTCCAAGTTTCGGACGGCTGTGAACAGGCCAGTGTACTAACAGCTAATTATCACATGTATCATTTTCATACGAACATCTAACAACTCTCAAACGAACACCATTTTAGGCATGGACTGTAATATTTTGTAATTTGGTTTCAAACTTGTGCAAAACAATAAATGTCCATTTCCTTTCAGCTTTTTTCTTTACTCTTATTGTTGTTTGTGATGATGAGTTGTATTGTTTCTTTTAATTTTTCTAGCTACGCTATTGCTTGACTATTTGAAACTTTTGTCGTAACATTCTATATTGCACAACAGGCTCAGAAGCGAAAGCGCCGAGAACCAATCATCGAGCAGCATTCAAGTGGCAGACGAGGCCGGACACCAACAACACCGGAGCGCTACGGATACTCGATGGAAGGCTTAATGGGTATGAGTATGGGATCGCGAGGGTGGCGTTAAACGGTGGAATTTGAGGTCTTTGACATGCGCTTCGCGTCTTCGCGGTCTCACGATTTTGACTTTCGAGCTAAAAGCATGCTTAATCTTAACAGCGGATTGCTTTGTAGATATTAAACAAGCTTGGGTCTGCTCTTGTCTTCATCAAACAGTTAACAGTTTTCAGCACGCATGTGGTCAAAACAATTATTCCTTACTCATTTATCGATATTTTGAAGACGTTTATACTTCTCCCTTGACCAAAACCCGAACAATTAAGCAAATAGGGGTCAGTGGGGTGCTGTTTTATAAATGCTAATCCACTCGGCTTATTATCCTGTAAATCTTTATGGAGACTGTTGCAATTTCATAACGTATGCGCACAGTTCGTCAGAAATGGCTGTCGAATTTCGAACGAGATACGCCTCGAATGAGTCGCGAGCGACTAATGCTAGCTTGAGGTAAATGTCGAAAGTATAAGCTAATTACTAGTTCTGTTTGTTGAAAGAGCTGCTTTTTGAGCAAGCGAGAGCTCAGTTTTGTTCCTTGTTGAACGTTGCTGTCGGACTCATTTTCCTATAGTGATTGTTTTTATGATTACAGAGAAGCTGTTGAGTCAACGTGAGTATAATAAGTCCTGGAATTATTATTAATGTTATTATTTTCCTATAATGTGCTATTAGTCGTTCCATTAGCATATTAATATAATAAAGTTGTTTCTGCTGAAATAAAGTTCCTTTTTGAATACAAATAAGTAGACGTTACTTATAAAACTTACTGTCATAAACGGTTAAAGTGCAAGTTATTTTATTGCCAGAATTAGATGCTTTCATAAGTTTGTATTCCGGCCAAAAATACGAAATATTTTTGTACAAACGTAAAATATTTAAAACGCCATGACTGTATGAGGTTTTTTTTCAATCCCATGATGAGAGTAAATAGTTTTAACAGTTTTTGGCCTAATTATATCATCGAACTCATCCGCTCCGCATTTTGGACTATAATACGTATATCTAAATTCTCACGACGGCACAGTTTATGCGATCAACCAAATTCTAGCGAAATTATTGATCGACTGTGGCCTTTCCAGCAATCAAACATCGATCGCAATAAAACATTGATATTGAAAGCAGAAAATTCAATCGGTTATAAATTTCTGAAACGCGCAAAGATTATAACGATAATAATTACTCGGTTGCCGCTAACATAAACGTGCCTTAAGCTTTATTAAGTAAAATAGTCTATTGCTATCGTTTAGACGCGAACATAGACTAAGAAGTGTGGGTTTTGTTTGGTATAAAGAGCAGTGTCACGGGTTTCATGTTCTACCTGTGCGGTTGGAAGACGCACCTTTTGTCACAGTACATAGCTGTTTTATGTGCATGTATAATAATATCAGGCTATACAGTTTCAACTATTGTACATAATCTTCAATACCCAACAACTATAAATTGTATTATGCGTGAAATTTTTTTACTTTAACATTCATACATATAGACATACTGACCTAGTATATACATATACATACATATGTACCTCGTTTGTATGGAGGTGTTGCTTGAATTTATGTACTCGGAGCATGGTTCTTCATGTGATCTGCAGAATGTTAGGTAGTCGGTTGCTCTAAGTTTCAAGTTCAATAAATTTTTATGGCTTTTGCTCGGTTTATCGGCCCATGTCAACTTTAAGGGTCGGGCGTTATATCGTTAGAAACAAGAATTGCTCAGAGCGGTGGGTTCGGGGGAGTGAATGGTAGCTCCAGATTTAGGGTTTGGCTTAGTATATGGGCCATATTGGTACTTTAGCTTGGCACAAGGCTTAAACCTAGCATGTCGAACAAAGGCATAGCATTCATTTAACTTCCGCCTCAAAAGTTACATTGGCCGGTATCATTCCAAGGACTTGCTTAGAAACGCTATAAATTAAATATTGTGGGTAGGAAAGATTAGTAACCGTGTTACGCCCAGGGGGAACTCGATAGGAGTATCGTAGAGCAAAATTTGAAAGTTTAGCTAGAGCGCCTAGACAAAGCTAAGACCTAGGTTTTAAGAAAGATGCACATTGTGCTGATACTTAAGAAGTAGGGGCTTGATATGATTAAAATTAAGCTTTTCCGCATGAGCAGTTTCAATGAAAAACGCAATAAGACCTGTGTACATTAGACGTTTTTAGTAAAAGTAAGACACTTATACATACATTAGCCATTTCAGTTGTGTTTTGATAATGTGTAAGTCGTAACTTCGGACTTAAATATTGATCAATAAATTTCATTGTTTTTTGCTACACACGGTTGGGTTGTTAAATCAAAGAGGTAAAATTTATAAGTAGGTTAATATTATTTATACTAGGTATCGCAGCTAAAGCCGCCTGTTATGCTAAAGCTGTTTGTTTTTGTGCGTCTAACGTGAGGCGTTTCATCAAAATCATTTCAAAAATGATAGGCGCAGCCTACATAGTGCTACATACAGTTGAACTGTGATATTTTAAAATTTGCTCGGTATTCACTCGCCGCTTCATAGCTTATCAGACCGTCAGTTATGGTGACTACTGTATACAAAATCAAATAATGCGACTTGGTGTGATTTTGAGTCAATTAAAATCAGCAAAGTCCAATAATTCATAGTGAAAATTTGTAGAGTATATAAACACCCGTCATATATACTCATGTAATAATGTACCTTATCTGGGGATGTCGTTTTTCGTGCCTGCCTGTGATGATTATAGGATTTACTATATGTTTTTTCCAGAATAACTCACAGATGACATTTTCTAAGAACATTTGCATCACACCAGCAATTTTGTCAGACCCGAACTTCTATGAAGCTTGGGGAAATATACGTCCTAGCAATAGAAGACTACGACAACAAACGAGAGACGTAGAGTACTGCCCAGCAACAATAATATATTTCACCAATTTGGGTTAGTTTCTTAGCATGGGGGCATGCAAAACCAATTGCTTCAATGTAAGAAGCATGCGGAATATGTTTTTAACACAACAGAGAGTCGGTAAAGTGTATTGCAATAATTTAAGTGGTGTCTTTCGTCATAATGATAATTTTGTAAGCTCTGTCAGAAAGTCAAGCTTGAGTAGATTTTGCTTGCGTAACTTTTTTGACTGAATTCTCTAGTAAAGTGTTAACCTCAGCAATATTAAACAATATATCATTTTTGCTTACTAGTATTTCAGCATGTAGGTACTGAGTCGTGTTAAACTGTCCCAGAAATCTAATTTATCCTTTTTCGTCCCCTTACTGTTTTGTTGTATTTTAGATTGAATGTTGAAAAGTTAATTATTTAAGTCGTAGAATGCTTTTAGTTGTAGGTAATGTTTTTAATTGTATTGTGTGTTGAATAATGGTGGGTAATTGATACAGATAAGAAGATAAGCAGGTGTCCTGGTACATGCCAGTTTCATTATTCTGTTTTGTCTGGCATGTGAACCTTACTCGTTGTTTTCTTATTATTGAGTAAATAATTTATATATACCTTATTCTTTACTTCTGTTGAGCGAATTAACAAAGCACAGTTTACTTAATAGACGTGTGCATTGGCCTTTAGAAAACATCTCCTAGCCCCAACTAAATACTATATTTACCCGGACATCGGAAGCAACCCGACTTGGCGAATTCACAGCTTCCAATCCAAATGTCGGTGCCTCTACTCTAATAAAGAATAATTCCCAGCCTATGACCGAACTAATGTACTCCCTGATGCCATACGCGTGTTTTTGACCCTAACTATCTGGTAAACGACCCGACAGATAATTGCCCGGACAGCAAACGCTATGAAATACTAGAAAACTTCGCGAGTACCAGAACACGACTAATGCAGGTTTTGCTTCAACTTTGCTTGGCTACCGTCTTTCACTTCAGAACAACAATTCCAAGGGGTTCTGCCCTAGTGACATAATCCGGACTGGACACGTTATTACTACGATTCTAGATACCTACCCTACTGCTAATTCTGGGCTTCAACTTGTAATGAACTGGTATATCTGATGAAACAGCCGGAGGCGATTTCCATCTAAGATTGAATCTGCAGAACTGTAGCAATGGAACTTTATACGGTTTGTTGTATGGGGTTCCACCAATATTGTCGGGTCAGAAGTTCATCAATAGCATCTTTGATTGCAGTAAACGTTCGAGAAACGTATGTCATCTGCCTTCCACACGAAAATATCAAGGTTTAATCTGACGTTGCAACGTATTTTTATAAAAATGACGAATGATCCTGGAGAAGCAGGACTCGGATACTTGAATGAAATGCTTTATTCATACTTGAGCGGTTGCACAACAAGCCGTACAACGAAAGCCATTTGTCTGTGATGTTTAACGCCTGTTACCCGAATAAGTTTAAATACATGGAGGCAGAGGGAAATAATTTTGACTTAAATCAGATTAAAGATGAAGAATTAAAGGAAAGTCCAGATTACATGTGGGATGTCATTAAAGAGAATGTTCATAACCAGCACAGCAAGAAATGAAAATGGAACGAGCAGTATGTGATAAAAACGTCAAAAAGGTAGCTTTCTTGATGTTGTTAGCAGAAGTGGTATTTTCAATGGTGTTGAGTTACAACGTAAAGGCTTGAAAACGAAAGAACAGTGCAATCCTTAATATGTTTGTCATAAAAATTTAGAAAAAGGTGTATGCCGGATACCTGAAGTGGTCATGTATTCAAGAACGTTAAGGCAATCAAATATAGCGACCGACCTATAAGTTCTAAAATATACACTGCAATCAAATAGCGCTTTATAAATAGTAAATCTATTCCACTATCAGGAACTGCAATTGTTAGTCAAGTAAATACATCGACCTTTCAGTCGACACATTATTAGCATGGCAATCTTAATATTGTACATAATTTAAAACTTAGAAATCTTTTCGACATGTGACCTAAATATAGCACTTTTAAGAATAAGTTTATACCAAAAAGATTTATTGAATCTTTTACAAAAATGGATGTAGATGTCTACTTTGTTAATAAAGTAAAAGCTAAAAATAAAATTCCCATTAACTTGATACAATGTATGAAACAAAACACTCATACAACACCTTTAAGTACAAGTTAGTCAACTGTCCCTTCAGTAAGTGATTCACCACTACCTTACGTGTTATCAAAGAAATGAGTAAATGCCTCACTGACCTCCAAATCAAGGATTTATCACTCTTCCCACAGACGAAGTCAGTCAAAATTACACCTTTTTACCTGCAAAAATCTATATTGAACAAATTATCAATTACAGAACTAAAGTTAGCAATAAACATATTATACTAAGTCCAAACTCAACATTGATTCGAGCTACTATCCACGTCTTTAACCAGATATCTATTCAAATTCCAAAATCCAATCAAGAAATTCTTGACAATGCCATACCTTTCATACGAAATTAGTCCCTAAATTCCATAAAAATATCCTCTTAAATTCAGATGCATTATCTGCAGCAAAAAAGCCACTACAAAAACGTTTCGAAAATCATCTGCAATCCCCTCAGAACTAATATAAACGAACATTAATAGTTGCTGTAATACTATACTACAGACGTACCAATATCAAACCATTCTCTATTATAGATAACTGTAACCAGGCCCATTACGGCCCGTTACGCGTCTTCTCACGATTTTGATGGCAAAATTGTTTAAACAAGCCTCAAATCGCCTTTAGACAAGTTTTCATGTGCCGCCTGGTGCCATGTGTGTCTATGATTGTGCTGCTTGTCGTTGTATCGTACCTGTATTTTGCCATTTGTCATATTTTATCCATGTATCGTACTTGTGTTTTTGCCACTTGTCATATACTCTTGTCAGTTGCATAATTTAGTGTATCTTGATAAGCCCATGGTAACTCGGCGGAAACTGGCTTCAGTTGTTTAATAAGCTTGGAAAGAATAGGAAAGAGCCTCTAGACTGAGTTGAACTGAAATAAGAGGTCTGAACGGAGCTCGATTACTTCCCCATTTCCCTTTACGGAATTCAAAATTTAGACCGTTCGGGAATTTAGACGAGGCCTTTGATAATTTAAGGGGTCGGAAAGTAATCGAAAGCAGGACTATCAAATTTTACCTGGTTTGAGCAAACTATCAGCCAAATGGTCGCAAAAAGTAAACTGAAACAAATGGGTTACGGTAGTTTCCGATTATTCGGAAATAACGGACCTACGGGCCTGTTTACCGGCCCGTGACCATCCAACGGCTCCGATTTTACCGAGAAGATGCCCCAATTACTTTTTCAATTTATGAGAATTTTCAGGGCTACTCAAACAAGACCGACATCGCAAATTACTGGGAGCTCTCCTGAGTATCTCTACGGACAAAAGTGGTAAACATTCAATTAACAGCCAATACTTACGCTAGGTTTGGCTGGTGACCATGGTCACGAGTGGACCCAATATAGGCTTATATGGAATTATAGCTATGCATATATATGTGTACTGCTTGATCTTTTCGTTTTGACTCGCTGTGTATCTTTGTTGGCCCCACCCGTGTCAAAACCCTTCTTTTTCTGTAGCCATCTTTTGAAGCCCCAAATTTGCCCGACCACCATACTAACAACTGGCTTTTCTGGTTACCATTGGGCCAATGATGAAAAGTACACATGTTTTACCCAGATTCAGTCTACCCATCTAGGCATCTGACGAGGCCCCGCGGGTCTCAATTGGCATCGTTGCCGCTGCCATATAACTGATTTCTTTGTTTTATAATGTACTACGAAAATTCCACACAAAATGCCGTCTGTTTGTACCAACTTCATATTTGACTACCCCAGACCCTAAATGTGCTCATGCGACCCCTCATTATATTCGCCCGCCCCTGGTGAGTGCAACGATATCCGGCGGGTCTTTGTCCGACTTCGCATTAGCCCGTCCTGACCGATAAAGTGCCCCCAAATTTGGCATATCGACCGCAAGTGGGTACAAACCAACCGAAAATTTAACCCCAACCCAAAAGTAGGCAAAACGCCAAGTCAAGACATCTTCAACGATGCCCGGCGGGTCTCCATCAGTCGCCCCGTTAACGCGGGACGGCCGCAAATGCGCCCCCACTTTTTGCCGACACTCTCTTTAACAGTCTCTAACAGTCGTGATTTTAGTGCCCCTCTACCCGCTGCCGTTAAGGCAGGGAAAACACCCCTCGTCTGAATCGCCTTCCCAAGGCGAGTTCAACGATGCCCGGCGGGCGTCGCTCCGCCCAACCGTTAGAGCGGGAATGCCAGCTGACACCCCGTATGCTAACATATGTCGGAACCCCAAAATTGGGTCCCGACCCGCCACTGCGTCCACCCCCCTCGTGTTTGGTATCGTTCGGCCCCGTTCTTCGTCCTGGGATCGAATTTCGCCTCAGCCCCTCGAAATTCCCTCGGCAACCCCCCTGTCCCGACTCCCTTCCCATACCCTTTCTTTTCCGTTTTCCTTTTTCTTTTTCACTCTCTCTAACCAACTTCTTTTGGTCGGTTGTCGGTTGGTGCTGTTGCGCGTGACTGTATGTGTGTGTTAGTGTGTGTGTTGTTGGTGCTGATGTTTACTTTCTTGGTGTTGTTGTTGTTGTTGTTGTGGTTCTGCATGTTTCTAGTGTGGACTCGAGCGACCTTTTCTGTCGCTCAGATCGTCTGTGTGTCTAGTGTGTAATGTGTGCTCATGAGGATAGAAGTGTATGTATATATGGATAAAATATATATATATATATATGTAATATACGTAGGACGAC
>JASANE010018444.1:0-18497 GCA_030248225.1 Trileptium ribeirensis | reverse complement strand
AAACTCACAATGTTCAAACGGTTTCCGGTCCCAGCTTAACTTAAACTATAGAAAATAGTTTCGGGTCACGCAATTTCCTTCTTCTATCCCAATTAGCGTGACAATCTGCTCACGATTTGGACTGTTTGCTCTTCCCAGCCCATCCCGAGTCGGCAAACATCAACTCGGCCTTTGTTGTCCTCGACTTGCCGCCCTCTTAATTAAGCTAAATTAAATTTAGCAGATGACCCTCGTACGCGAGGACATCCAAAAACAACGAGAAGAATCGGGCTTGTTAGAGTTTCGCTTGCTAATGCCCATGTTTCAAAGCCTCGCTGGGGGGGGGGGACCGGCGACGGGAAAACGGCCGTCTCGAGGTCAGAGACGGGGCAAACCTTAACGTACTCCTAACTGCTCGGGGACCCTGCTCCAGGGCCCCTAGAGTCTGCGGGAGGGCCCTCAAGTCGCCCCCCGTTCGTCTTATCCGTCCACGTTTCGTCCGTCCGTAAAACTCTGAAATTTAAGCGATTTTGTGTGTGTTGTCCTCGTCCGTCAGTTTTTTCTGTGTCCTGATATATATATATATATATATATATATATATAGATATATATATCTAAAACTCATGAAAGACACACGAACACATACACAAACACACACAACACACACTAGACATGTCGGCGTCCTGAGCGACAGAAAGGTCGCTCAGGATAAACACATACATAAAATACGTCAAACACAACAACAACAACGGCGACAAAGAAGAAGACCGACCAGAAACGTCGGTTAGAGAGAGAGCGAGGACAAAAACGAAAGGACAGCGAGGACACGAGGCGGGCGTGGCAAGGGAAGCGGGACAAGGGGAAGCCGGTGGGAATTTCGAGGGTCTGGGGCCAAATTTGGTCCCAGGACGGAAAACGGTGTCGATTGATACCAAACACGAGGGGGAAGGACGTAATAGCGGGCCGAAACCCACTTATGGGTTCCCATATATATTAGTATGGGGCACTTGAGCGGGCTCTACCGCGTTAACGATGGGGCGGAGCGACGCCCGCCGGGTATCGTTGGACTCACCGTCCAACGGCGATTTGAACGAGGGGTAATATCGCTACTGGGGCGGCAGGAGTAAAAACGGTACTAAAATCGTGGCAATTAGAGAGAGTGATGGCTACGATGGGGGCGCGTTTGTTGGTCGTCCGGGTTAACGGGGCGGCGGATCGAGACCCGCCGGGTATTTTTGGAGATGTCTCATCGAGACGAATCCAATGAGGGACGGTTCGCCCATTTTAGAGTGGAGGGAAAAATCTCGATTTGTCGGTGCCCATCAGCAGTTGGCAGCAGCTTTCTAGGCACCTTTGAGTGACTGCAGCGAGTCAGCAGGGACTCGGGCGGAGGTTCGACACGTATAGTTGGATTCAACTAGTCACGATGAACAAAACGAGGGGTCACATGCGCCGGTTCTGACGCGGGGTATGGCGACGGGGATGTCGAAAAGTGGGGTTTTGTATTGGTAGCATACTACAATAGGCTACAGAAACAAGGTGGCTTTGCCTAAAAAGTTGTCCACGGGGCACACACATAAATAGATACATATAGATATTATATATATGATATGTCCTAACTGCATGGAAAGTGATAGTCCGAGTTCCGCGGCGACAATCCTACCTAGCGTAAGAAGCGATTGTCTCTACGTGTTACAGGCGAAGTTCTGGCGTTGTCCGGAGCGGTTTTAGAAGTCCCCTCACACTTCCCCAACGTGTTCTACCCGTATAACGTGGTTATGTTCCGGATCACGGCACCGTAGACGGTGGCGGGCCTTCGAATTAGCCCGGCATCCGTCGTTCCGCATGCTTGCGAAGACTACCAAAAGTGTGATTTCCGCTTATTTTTCACTTGTTGTTTTCTGTGACCATTACTTGGTGTGTCGTTAAAACCAAGTAAATTTGATACTTTTAATTTCATTATTAATCAACGTGTTTTCCTGAATGTGCAGCCAGGGGCCTCCTATTCCCGGACGGTCATAGCCGTCAATCCTATAGCACGTAGGATCCGCCAATTGGGTTTCCGACTACTTTCTAGTTACTATCAGTGTGGGGCTCCCTCTCCGGTCTTACAAGTCGGTTGAGGCGGCTCATTTCCTTATGGCTTAGTCAGGTTACAACACTCGTCCCTAGAAGAATCGCGAACTTCGTAAGTGACATTTTATACAAACGGTATTTAAAAATAAGTGACGTTTTATACAAACGGTTCATGAAATTAGGCGACATTTTATACAAACGGTACGTAAAATTAAATGACATTTTATACAAACAGTTCATGAAATTAAGTGACACATTTTTTATACAAACGGTACGTAAAATTAAATGACATTTTATACAAACAGTTCATGAAATTAAGTGACACATTTTTTTAAACAAACGGTACGTAAAATTAAATGACATTTTATACAAACAGTTCGTGAAATTAAGTGACATTTTTTTATACAAACGGTACGTAAAATTAAATAACATTTTATACAAACAGTTCATGAAATTAAGTGACACATTTTTTATACAAACGGTACGTAAAATTAAATGACATTTTATACAAACAGTTCATGAAATTAAGTGACACATTTTTTTAAACAAACGGTACGTAAAATTAAATGACATTTTATACAAACAGTTCATGAAATTAAGTGACACATTTTTTTATACAAACGGTACGTAAAATTGAATGACATTTTATACAAACAGTTCATGAAATTAAGTGACATTTTTTTATACAAACGGTACGTAAAATTAAATAACATTTTATACAAACAGTTCATGAAATTAAGTGACACATTTTTTTATACAAACGGTACGTAAAATTAAATGACATTTTATACAAACAGTTCATGAAATTAAGTGACACCTTTTTTTATACAAACGGTACGTAAAATTAAATGACATTTTATACAAACAGTTCATGAAATTAAGTGACACATTTTTTTATACAAACGGTACGTAAAATTAAATGACATTTTATACAAACTGTTCCTGAAATTAAGTGACAATTTTTATACAAACGGTACGTAAAATTAAGTGACCTCCCTCTTTTTTTGTATACAAACGGTTCACAAGGCGGGTAGCATTCTCATACAAAATAACCCTGTGTCAACACGTCCCGATGCGATTTTGAGTGTGAAAGCCCTAAAATGCTCGTGACAGGGCCGAAGCGGCCCTGTTACACATAATAGTAAAAATCTCGAAAACCATACATTTTTGTGTTGTTAACAGACTAAAATTTAAGATGTTTAAGGGATTTATTCAAATAAACTGATTTCGGAAAAGAAATTAGCTAAAATGAGAGCATAGCTTAAAAAATTTATAGCTAAAATGAAAAGATTTTAAGCTATGAAGGTTTGGTTGCGTAAAGAAATCTATGCTTACTTTCAATTTAAATGGTATCGGCAAAACTTGTAATCTATTATAATATACTTTGCGCGGCATAGTACTGAAAAGAACATCGCGAAGTGAGCGTGAGTGCAACGCGCACAACGCGAGATCCTCGATTCTTACAAATGGCTGCATAATTTGCAGTTGCTATAACAATGAATTGGGCACTGTGTTGTCAAACCAGAACAACTGCATGGTCTTCTGTGTCCACTAATGTATGTAAATAATTTTGTTACTAACCCTATGAGCGTTAAATTATAATCAGTTTAAAAATCCAAATATGACGTAACCATATTATCTAGTTAAATTCACACTCAAAATAAATAACGGTACGCAGCTGCAGGGCGCAACTTCCTATCACCATTCCCATACGATGCTGGCTATCACAACTTCAGACGTTGACCAAAATTTTTGCAAATTCCGCCATTTTAAAACTTTTCTAGGTCACACCCAAGAAGCTATGGAGCTTAACAAGCCGCAGTCGCGCTTCGCGAGGTGTGTTCCAACTCCGCCTGATTGGTTGCGAACGTATCTAGGATCTGATATGATTGCTGAGGTATCCAGGAGGTTGAAACTGACACCTGCTCACAGACCATAATGGCATGTCGCTCGCTATTTCCTATCTCGTTCTCACTAGGAAGTTGATTATTTATTTAGTATGAGCAAATATGTACTAATATCTAACATGTGTTCAATCGGTTAATTCTGGAACTGTGTAAATTTTGACTCAATTCATGCCTGTATATGCACGTGTTCGCTCAGCAATTAGTTGACCATTGTAGCCCTACAGGGTTCCGACAATTCCGGTATGTTTAATGTCAGATTTGTTTCTTTCGAATTGACACAGTTGCTTAACTGAAACCAATATTTTAAATAATACAGTTCTAAGTACATTGATGGCTGTGTAGAATATTTCAAAGCCGTGATAGAGTTTCGTGGACCTATCTCTTGCGCGACTATTTTCTTCAGTTCTACTATTATCGATGGAAAACTATACGCCGTTAGAGCTTGGCATCTGCCATCCGCACGCTCTATCAAACCAGTCCAAACGAACAAAACATATAGCATATAGACGCTGCCGGAAACTAAAACAAGGCACGTTGAATAATCATCATCTTTTGAGATTTTGTACATGAATAAAGGGGCGTATACGATACCGTATAGAGACAATTCAAGACAACCATTAATGCAATTGGTGTTATGGGCAATTAACATATTTCACATTGATAAGTGAAAGGCATGAACAAAGAGCACGACATATATATCGAGTATCAACTGGGATGTCTCTAGATTTCTCTGAGGGTTAAGTTAGCGATGTTATAATCAGCTATTGTACTAGGAAAATGAGCCCAACGATGCTCCGAAATTTGTACATCGTACGGTGGAAAGGTTGGAGGTAAAATTTAGGGCCTCTGCTAATTAGGACAGACGTGTAACGTTCATTCTTATTGAAGCGATTTAAGACGGACAACCACAATTCTAAGCAAATTATAAGCAAAACACAAATAGAATACATGACGATAACGATATTACATATAGCATAGTACAACCAAGAGTGCATTAGGGAAGAGTATGACACTTCCCTGCACTCATATATTTGCCCTTATTTGTTGACACGAGCGTTTTCGGCATGACCCCCACAGTTTCGGGGGGGGGGTCGAGATGCATGGACCCCCCCCCAGTTTCTGGAGACTAGTTCTGTCGGTTTATAAGCAGCTGCTGGTTCAACTGTCCCACCGAGAAATTGGGGGGTCCGACCGACCCCCCCAAAACTGGCAAGGGTGTCCGACCTACCCCCCCCCAGAAACTGGGGGTCATTACATCTCGACCCCTTCAGAAATTGGGGGGTCAGGTCGGAAACACCCGTATCATCAAACACGGGCTAACATTAGAGTGCAGGGAAGTGTCATACTCTTCCCTAATGCACTCTTGGTACAACCTATTACATAATCCAATCGCCCTGGTTATCTGTTATAGCGGTTTACTAAATTAAAACGTCTTTAAGGTCCTAAGCTGGCTACCAGCATTTTCATTTATTTTGAGGCTATTTGATCCAAAAATCCTATCCTATTCTCTCACGACGAAATGCTCCACCCGTAATGTATGAGTTATAATTACCTATTAATTGCTGGACGGCAATGTAGTTAATACATTGGAAGAGGCTGGGGCATACTCGATTTAGAATACATGACTGTTAACTAAACACGGGTTAATAATGCTCAATAATCCCAGAATATTCAACGGATATATAGTTTGTGTCCAAAGTCTTCTGTAGCTGTAACTGAGCATGCCGTAAGGCAAAATTGGTAACACTCTAGTAGCAAGCGCTCCAGAAACTAGATAAGTGTTATATTGTAACTGATATGCACAGCTATGCGATGGAAAACGAAGAAAATTTTTATAGAAATAGTAGACAATTTGGAAGGTCCGACTGGACTGTGATAACGCCATTCCAACTGCTGCCAATATAGGTAGGTTATTGCCGACCCGTTCTTTACAACTTTCTCCCGACATATATACTACACGAATGAACTATTTATTTATAGTGACCAGTAGGTTTTGGAAGTTTTCAATTATGGGTCAGGATTATTCCTGCAAGAGATAAACCAGACGAAGTCATCCAAATTTTACTTACTATGCTAGTTTGGAAGACAATGAAATATGTTTGGAAATATCATTCATCGGACCATCGATCCGTCTTTAGGTTTACCGCTTTTGTTTCCATTAGATAAGATTAGATTCCATCATGGTAAATTTTATGTTTTACCTAGAATTTAAACACCGTATTGTTCTGAAAGCATAATCCCGACTTCAACCATACATTGCGCCTTTAGATTTTTGTGGATCGAAGCACGTTTTCAAAATTTAGGTAGCAGTCTAAGGAAAACTGATGGTTTCGCTATTTGACCTTGTAAAGCCGGAATAATTCTATTTTGTCATCCCCGATTTGTCTTTCTAAGACGGAGGCCACTGTTGCGTACAAAGCCATTGCATCTAGTAGCCTAGCTTAGACACCGGTCGGTGACACCCACCAAGAAAATTAACAAATTTTAACGTAGTTCAATGTCTGGCTGCGGTCTACTGGGCCGAGGCACCCTTAGGCAGTTTTCACTGACTAAGTAATCACTAGCGATTTCTTAGTGACTAGTCAGCCTTTCAACCTCTAATTGGGTGATTCAAGGGTTGTAATTTAAATATTCCTAGTTTACTGGTTTTATTTGCCAATTTAAAGTTTACCTATGTTCGTACTGGATCGCACCGGTTTATAAATCGCCTGAAGTCCTCGCGGCGATGGCGGGCCGCAGCCCAGATGATTTGTTTTCGCGGATACCGTGCAGTAATAATCTTCCCTTGAAGGTGTTGCTAGGGAGAAAGGCAGTAGCTTTCTATTTGTTACATCATGACCTACGCTGCGGCGGACTGCACTAAACCACTGATACTGGGTAGAAATCACCTTTAGTTGTCCTTGCTGCCTTCTTTTGTCCCTATGTTAAGCTGATATTAAACCGTACCTTTGTCTAACACTCAATTTCAACAGTGGTAATTTTGATATTTCTACAAAGCGCTGGCATTTATCAAATATCGGCCCAACTGGCTGTCGTATGAGGTAGTACCATGGTCTGCTCATTTACTGGGATCGATGCTCGAACCCGGGAAGCTCTTAGAGCCGGAAGGCTCAGGTGAGAGGCGGTCACCCACCTTTTTATTGTTAGAGTTTTGCCGATTCTGTAACTAACCTATGGGACGAATAAGTTTCGCCCGCTAATTTTCAACCATGTTTCCGTTCCTATGATCATTTCCATACCCTATCAATTATTTGGGTTAGTAAATTTTAGACCTTTCGACCGAAATACTCTTTTTTTTCGGACGCCCTATTTGATATTGTTCTACAACTACAGAACCGATGAGCGAGCACACGGTGCCAATTATAATTTTTCTACCCCGAGGTCCACCCATGGCTTTATCTAATTTCTCCTAAGCTAGGACGCTCTTTTACAGTGTGCTTTGCTTGATGCTACCGTACCTTAGAATCAAGTATATAATAACTCATTTACGATAAGTTGTGTCCAGACTGATTTGGCTTTTTCCGGCCATCAAAGCAGATGCAATGGACAACTCTATAGCACGAGCTAGCTATGCCGTTTTTCCTTGCAATCGTATGTAGCTCTCTGATAATTACATCTAGTCTAGGCTAGCTATATAGTACAAACTATAGCCTAGCTACCTTAAATCAGTTCTGGCGGACTGATTTATACGGTTAATGTTTTGATTTATACTATAAGGTAAAAATTCAAGTTTTAACAGTTACCGAGGCGAGAAATTCAAATTTGGGAAGCACTACACGTACAACGCTTCAAATTTTGAACATGTGCAATTCTTGACAGACTCCAAGGTAAGAAATTCAAATTTTGGCGCGTGTTTTAGCTAAAGTCACGGGAGAATCTATCGGGCAAAATTCATACTCATCATCGCAGACTGTTTATGCAAAACCTCGTAGTCACGTAAGATTCTTCTGGTTGTCAGGGCTGACTAGAAAAGCTATATACTAAAACGGTGTGTGCCTTATGAGACTGTTGGAAAACTTAGAGTGATTTTGCATACAACTTAACTTAAACACCTCGTAACCACGTCATTTGGATTAAGCTAAACCTAATAAATTTTAGATTTTAACAGTGGATCACCTACAACTGGAGTTCCTATTTTTATCTTTGGTTCACACGTAACATTAGTCGATATGGATACTGACCTGCGTTATTTTTGTCCTGAGGCTGAACCTCAAACCCAAGAAATTTCGATTGATTTAGTCCTAGAGCGATGCCGAACCGAGCTTAGAAAATGCTACATAGAATTGGACCAAACTCAAGCATACGAATTTTTCGTCGAAGCACTAGTGCATATTTGAAAATTATAGGCCCATTTTTAGATTCCATGAAAACGCAATCTCTCATCAACCAAAAATTTTCCTATCTGAGACGTCATTTTGCTGACATAGCTGAGCAGGATTATCACCGCAGCGTGCAAAGATTCTCCAAATGTATATCCTGAAAGTATTTCGGAAACGTCCTAGTGTTGATGAAAGCAAACTTTTTCCAAAATTCAATCGCGCATTTTTGTAACTGGGACAGCCTCCTATTTATCAGTATTCCACGGCCCCTATACTAGAGTTGCTGGGTCTATCCGACACCTAGACTAACTGTGATGATTGCCTCGTGTATTTAATAACTTGCGTAAGGCTGAGACTCCCAGGTGCGACTATTTATGAAAGTTTGAAAGTGTTCCTGCCCACGGTCGACATCATGATCCGGTACACTCCAAAATGCCAATATTTGTTTTACCTGGGAGCATCCGCGTACAATAATCTGGAACTGTAGATAAAAACCCTAATAATAAGACCAAAACCTACTTTGTAACTGTGAATAAACAACGCCAATAACGAGATCATAAACTGGACCTGCGGATAAACTACGCCAATAGCTAATGAATCACAGCAGGTAACCGAGTATTTTAATCAGTCTTAATTTAGAGATGTCAAAACCATAAACTGGCATCATTTTTGCTGCTGAAGTGTACATAAAACTGTCCGAGTCTTATGTATTGCTAGGACCCATGAATCAAATTAAATTACATTCTGGTGACTTCCGTTTTATCAGTAAGGCCCCAACGTTGCCGATTAGCATTAAGAACATTATCAGTATGTTGGAGGACTTGGAGTTTCTATTCCTTTAGGCTCTAGGTCAAAATTGGTCAATTTGAAGATATAGCGATAAACTGGTACCATTCGACTCAGATCGATGAGGTCACTCAGAAAACATCCATTTCGGCTAGTTTTAAAGCAAATTTTTTTTTCGATTTTTTAAGTTCCCCGTGATCCTTCCTTAGTACCCAATCGAAAAAATGCACAATTTTATATATAATTCAAAAAGTATCGACAAGCTGAGCCCATACATTGATTAAAGGAGTTTATCAACAGTTATGTGAAATCCCAAGATTAAGCATAATTCGTTAATCCATGCACTGATTACGTTGATTTTACAAACATTCGATTCAGCATGTCAATGGGTTTTGAAAATATATAAAATAAAGTGCCGAAGGAGTAATTTAGGGTACCCAGGTCGCCGAGCTAAGCGAAATGATACCAAAAGTATTTCTGTACCTTCAATAATGACCAATTTCGGCCTGAGAGCTGAAAGTAAACCACTTAGGGGCAATGATCCATATCCATGTTATATTGACAGTTAAAATATTTGTATTTACTGAAATTTTATGCTACGCGCCAATATTACAGGCATCGCACTACGACCGTGTTGTTGCAAAGGAAAGAATTGCGTTTGGAAACACCTGGTAGCACCTCCTTGACCACCAATATGCATCTGAACAATTTTAGGATATTGTGCCGTGCGATCTCCTGTCGTACATAATCGGTTCAGTCATGAACTAATTGGATATATCTCGAGTGTACCGCAAATTCTTAAAATATTTGCAACTCGGAAACCAAAAAATAAGACAAAATCAAAAAATTATGAGCAATTTGCAGCTGCTAAACATACAGAAAAAGCAATCTCTTGTTACAGAAATTCGATCTCACCCGATTAACGCAAAAAATTCAGATTGTGACCTGTTACCAAACCAATAACACCGATACGGTTCACCTGCATTATGGGTGCTTATTATTCGCTTTGAGGTTCGCTTAGGACACGAATAGCAGCTCCTACACAGGTCAGTGATTTGCGTGCAACCTAGGATCAATGCCTGCTCGTCTTTTGACAAACCCATAACCGCAGATAAACTAATTCGGTGTTAATTGATTAAACATTAAAATACATAAGCTTTCCTGGAATGGTAAAATCCAACGCTTGAACTGCTAATAGTTGTCATGACAATGGTCATGATTTTAGGTGGGTACACATGGGTTGTTCTTTTGTCAGGTCATTTGATGATCGTAAAACCGATGAACGCGCACAGATCACGATTTTCCATTATGTACGCGAACACGATTAACGATTAAGCTACACGTAGGCTGTCCGCGGTCACTGTTTGCCATTTAGCATTGTAATTTGCTGACCACATACCCTGATGTGACGTTCACGTTATAATGTTCCCAACGTTTGGAACCTATGTACACCACACAGTGTCAGGCACACTGTCGACAACAGGGTGTCTTTGACACAACCATGTTTTTTATAAATATTTTTAAAGGTACCTACTTAGTGGGTATTGCCACTTCTCGGCAGTGTCAAGCACACCGTGCCTTCCTACAGTTTTATTAACAGTGTGCGAAATTATTTCATCAAGGTTCATATGGCCTAGATACAAATATCGAGAAATAAAAAAACTACACAGCACAGTTGGCTAAACCGCATTAGCTACAGACGCTGTCCATTACAGTTAATTCGCGCCAAATTGGTAGCTAAGGGAGAGTACTACACTGTAAATGAAAAATGTAGTAGCTAGGGGTGTGTCGTACACCCTTTCAAATTGGCTCACAAGTGTATGTCACCCTGACTGTCTAAACGATAGGGTCGCGGCTACAGGAGACAAAAGTTCTAAACAGCGGGGACATTATAGAGTGAACGACGCATTAGTACTGATGTGGCACAAAATATAGTTATATAAACAGTTTTCGGGTCTAAACCAGCAAGCCCTAAAAGCCGCCGTTTTGAAGAAATTAATATTGGCACTATTCGATTCAGTAAATTAGAAAATAATATATACGGTAAAGTAGCGACTACAGGGGGACAAATGTTCCAAACAGCGGGGACATTATAACGTGAACACCGCATGTAACAGAAGGAACGCATCCGTTTTATGAGATTGATACTGAATTAGATGTTATCAACCATGTACGAAACGGCAATATATTGAAACCCCCTCAGTCACACGAGTGTCACAGTTACTCGTCTCAACTATATCAGCTACTCAAATTTTACTGGATACATAATGTGGACTGGAGAGTCTCTTTCTCAGAATTTCGCTTACTGTTTAATCAATATCGTCTAGAACAGGCTAAAAACGCTGTTGTAGTATAGTGAATTCTTGTAGTTTATATTTAGCTTAAATTACGCTGCTGCTTGTAACTTAAGCGTGAGTCCACTCAAGGTGGGCACACCAGCGTCGTTCTTTTATCAAAATATCGAAATGCATGTTCGTTTTTCTGCAATCGATATTCACGTTTTAAAGAACACGAACCAGGGCTCTGTGATCTACGAAGGGAATTTGCGTACACGCACATTTCTCCATTTCGCGCAGTTGTCTGCGATCACAAAATGACATGTTGAATCGGACAGCTATGTTCTAATATACGAAAAAAGCGATTATCAATCGCATTTTTCCGTGTACGTGTTCAAAAAATGCGACGCTAAATCTTAAATTCGCAACCACGAACGGCACTTACATGGTGCTATAATATTGCAAATCTTTGTTCGACTACATAAGAGAAAAATCTGTTCGCATACACTTATCGCTTTTACGATCCTGACCAGACTTGAAAAAAGAAAAACCCAAAATGTACGTATCTAAAAGTGGTTTTACGTATTATCATGCCGGAATTAAATGAATATGGTAAATTTAGGTCAATGTCAAGGTGGCGCCAGTGATCGAACCCGGGTTGCTGGAATAAGAGGGTGTATGAAAAACCAATGACCTGTCTGGGAGCTGTCACTTTGTCAATACATCTCACACCAAACTTAGTGAACACAACACGACACAATGTTCTATGGATTCATCTTTCCCGAGTGGGAATGAAAGGTCTAGTCAAGAAATGGCTATATTTTATTAAACTTAGTTATGGTATTAGTTACAAAGTATACAATTGTGGCACGGATTATGTCACAAGTTAGCTGCAGTACGAATGCCATGGTTCATCCAGAAGTTTGCATGCACCGTTGTACAAGTTTACTTGTTCAAACTTGTACATAACTCCGTAACAGCTTTTCCAGTTATTTCTTTATCGTGGTCTCGATGCGTAGGTTTTAGTGCGCTATAGACACCACTAGTCAGTTCATAACTCCTTTGGCCAAATCTTTTTAATGCGATAAAACCATCTTTTGTGGGTATTTTGCCTTGCATATCCTAGTATATTTAAAAGAATCATTACATTTTGTTTAGCTCTTGGATTGTTTTAACAATTATTAGATGTTACCTTCAGTGAATGCGATTGGGCTTCAATATATTTTGATCTATTTTAACATTCCTTTTTGATGTGTGCTTCGTTAGTAAACTGGAAACAACAATTATTCTTTCTGGAAATCCGTATATATATTATTTCTAACTATATTTTTTATATCCTTTACACAGCATGACATATAAGAAATACTCGATACAAAATACCTAGGATTGATCAGATTCGACTCTACTGTAATAGTGTGTAACACTCGGCAGCTTTTCGCTGTTTTCGTCCGCGGTTTTCGGTCTTCGCTCCCAGATTTATGACACTCATGGTGGGTCATAATACGTGACTATACCAGTAATGTTCTTGGAGCACCAAATCCATATCCAACCCGTGTTCCTTCTACACCAACGTGTACCCCATCAAAGTGTACCTAAGTGTTCTCAGACAACCAAATTTTACGCCCACCAATGTTCTTAGACCATTAATTCAGACCATATCCATGTTCTGGGAGCACTGATACAGACCCTACCCCTGCTTTTGAACCTATAACTCATGCCCCCAGGCTACTAAAGCAGTCGAAAGTGTATGCAACTTTTTCGAAAATTTTCGCCAAATGGGTTATAATTCGGTAGGGGGGGATAAAGATAAAAACGACAGTGGCGTACGGCAATCGAAAACGGTGAAAAGCCGAACAGTGTCACATACTTCAGTTAGTTGAATTGAGTCGGCGGGCCCAAAATTTATCCGCTTGACTTCAAAGCGGGCGGTCGCCTAATACAAATAGAAAGCGCATGTTTAGTCAAAAAAGACTTTATGTAGCTGTGTAACCCACCGTTGTATGCAGCTACACGGAGACAAATTACGGGGATACCACGGATTTAAAGCATTTAAAATCACTTTAAAGTAAAAAATGGGACCACTTTAAAAAAGCGTAAACCCAATTCTAGAATATTTGTTATTGCTGTGAACGTCATGAGCAGCGTCAAAAAATTTACAATGCGATACAAAATATGGCCGATATCACCCAGATATTTCGAGATGGTCGCTTTCGTGCATTTCAGGTCTCATGGCCCAAAGCAAAAAACCTATTTCCACCTAATTCTACTACACATGCAACCGTTATCCAATGCCTTGCGGCAGCCACAAAACCTAACTACTGCGCTACTATAAAAGCCTAAACATTTCCCATATTGCTTTTGCGGTTATGGAGAGCTAGCGGTTTTCCTGTATTTCGGGCTCATTTACTATTTTATGATCCAATCTTACCTTATCGTAGAACATGGATAATCGCTGTCAAAAACGCACACTATCAGATGAGCCCAATATTACATCAATATCCAGATCTGTTTTGCAGGGATATGGCCGTTTTCCTGTATTTCGGGTCTTTTTGGCCCATTTTAAAACATAATTACACCTAATCCTTCATGCAGGTAACTGCTGACAACAACAGGTCAAAGAAGTACAAAATAAAACCACAAACCTCAATGCGCCACAAAGTAAAACCAAAACGACCTCTATTTCTTTGTCTATCGTGGAGATACCCCAGTTTTATTTTATTTTGTTTTATTTAGTTCCAGTGTATTTCAGGTCTCATGGACACATCTTAAAAACAATTTAACGTAAACCCGCAATAAAGATAAGCGGGGCTAACACCGCGTCGCAGAAACTACAAAACGCTAAAAGTGCTTTACAAAAGAACCCAGCATGTCCAATACACTCCAGCGGTTATGAACATATGGCAGTTTACGAGTGAACTTCATGTGTTTTAAAAATTTATTGGACTCAAATTCTCAACCCAAGGATAGCCTTGTGGAAAAGTTTATATGTAGTCGTGTAGAGCTTTAATTGCTCTAAAAATGCACCCAATTTGGGTAAAACGTGACATGCAATTTTTGTGGAGATATAGCCAAAAACTTGTTTTGTCATTTTTGACCCAACGCGACCACCTTCTGCCCATTTTTACAAGAGAAGGATTTGAAGGCAGTTAAAATAACAAAGGGCCACGAATAGAAATTTTATCTGAAGTATTGCGTGACACGATACAACGTTGCAGCTTTGAGTTATACATGCCGTAATAAAAAAGTCCACAAACAGACAGTTGCAAATTCTATCGCATTAATATAAAGATTTCGTCGTAAACCCCCGGAATTCAGCCATGCAATACCAGAAAACTTTGTCTGATGTCGTTTTTATATTTGTTCTTTTGCTATATTGATAGCTTTCATCTAAGGACATATAATAGAATTTCGATATCCAACAAACCTGATATTTTTAGAGCCTTCTACCAAAATCCAGCTTTCAATTGGCTTACTATCGAAAACCAACCACTTGAAAATTTTTGGGTTGGTAAACATATGGCTTCTGTGAGTCATATAATTGACAATATATAGCTATAATAGAGGTATTTATTAGACGAAATTTGAAATGGTACGACGACACCGCAATTCATACAGTTTATACGTTTATTCATTTAGCATTATACATTTGCGACTTACAGTATTTTGCTAAATTATATACTGCTTAAAGCCTAAAGTATAGAATACCGTTTGAAAAAAACATAAATATTTAGTGACTTTAGCAATTGATATAAAAAGGCACTTATTTTTTTGCGCGGACAAAGTCTTATAATAACCTGTTCATAACATTGATGTTTGAAATGCAAGTTAACCCTGTATCACATGGTCATTGGAAATATATGTAAAACTATGTTATTTGAAATATTGTATGACTGAATATAGTTATTAATTATTGTTATTGGTTGGATAAGCTGAATAACGTTGTATGAAGCAATGTATTTATGTATTTTTAATATATATCTTTAAAACCTGTTGTTTTATAGCAAGATTCCAAAAAAATTCACACTAACAAAGCAACATGAGTGTTTCGCTTTGTTATAATTTCATTACATTCCTGACATTGTGAATAATATTTACAATGTATTCCTTGTTGCGATTATTAGGTAGTCGATTCCATAAATGCTTCCAATTTCTCAATATTTCACTCACAATAAACCTGAAACGAAAACAAACAATTAGGAAATCTCTTTCACTTCGGCACTATTAACAGGTGCGTACGAAATGAGTGACTTAATTTTTTTGACGTTAATAACATACAAAATGCTGTCTTTGAACGCTAGACTCCACAAACCTTAGTCACAAACGCATTCCTAGAAGAATTTAGTTTTCCGAAGCGTTTGTTTTGGAAATCTGCTATAAAAAGTTTTTTAACACCCGATTATCGTTTCTTGTCTTGTATAAAAACCAAATTATTGTATCTCTTCGCATTCTCAAGTAGTCTATGACTAATTTCGACGATAAATGACTTTGGACTGCACCTGATATACCGTAAAACGTCGCTAATTTGACTAACAAACACAATTTTGTTTCGAGATTCTTTGCTATTTTTAAACAATGCAATCCTTTGACTAGCACAAACATTATGTTGCTCACACCATTTGTAAGATTGGGCGGTAAAATGTGTGAGAAAAATCGCAGTTCCATCTATCGACCTCATTGGTGGTTTAAAATAGATTATGCGTTTGTCGAAAGTACATTCGAGAATCAAATAACATGCAGTAAACTTGGGAACGACACAAAAGTTAAACATGGTTATACTGTTATTGGCAATCAAGGTCGCGTAATTAGATTGTAGTGGTTAAATATGACATAGGCCAATACCAAAATAAACCAAAAATATAACGGCAACGCAGTAAATGTATTGAAATCGTTATTAATATTGCCTTTTCTGCAGTTAATAGAAAAGCTGTTATATCCGATTCGTAGTAATTTGGAAAATAGCAAGCGCGGCGATCCGAGAAACCGTTACTTTGACTAACGGAAACGATATATTTCCGTAACCTTCGATGATGTAACCAATAATAACGTCCCAAACAGAGATATTTTGGACTAACTGACCATATTGTCCATTTTTTGATATAATAATAGTAACATTGGTTTCCAAAATTTCGGGCAACATCTGTAGTAATGGACAAATGGCATGGTGTTTGGTTTTACCGTGATTTCCTTGGCTGTCAGTCACAATAACAATCGGCATTTTTTACTGATGTTCGTAGCACATATCGTGCATAAATTGAATTTCGTACCAAAACTATTGAATATAAACAACTAAACTTTACAGTTCGCTAGACATTCACTTCACAATAATAGCTTCGTATAAATAATGCAACTACATATATTCTCACATCATTAAGATCTAATTGGTCGGTAATATAAATTTATGTATAAATTTTATTAAAACATATCTTAACATGGCTTGAGGAAGGAGACAGAGGTATACAGCATAGCCACAAACTTCAGCGAATTTTGTGACTCCATGCTGAGCTCAAAACACTTTAACGGCAACTCGTCGCATATGTGACAAACGCACAATTTGAACCGTTGTGCTAATTTAGTTCGTCGTATACTGTTTGTTTGCACGTACGTTATTTTTTCTTCTTTTCGCCAGGGTCTTTAAAGGCGTCGAGCAACATTTCCTAAATAACTCAGTGACTTACGTACACTGTTTGCAAACAATGCAGTCGGGGATCGATTACTGGCACCGGATGACGTTTATCAAATAATGTGCGATACACAAATTAGTTAGGGAGTTAAAGAGTTAATTTAAAGTAAAATCGCTGTTTTGGAAACTTCAAGCTACCAAAAGCTTGTAAATCCATTATATACCGTTGCAACTGATACCCGAAACATAGCAGATAGTATAAAATCCTGCCTCCTGTACTTTAATGTGCGTGCACCTACGTCATGCAGTTGCTACTCTATAGGCTGCAGAGCTTGTTAAAATGAATATTTGCGCAGTTTTAAAGATAAAATGTAAAATCCCGTTTTATAAAAAAATGAAAAAAACCACGTTTGAATTTATACATTTATAAATAAATTTAACGTTTGTGCATCCTGTTTTTGTCAACTCACTGAAAATAGATTCTCTAATACAGCCTATTAAAGCTATTGCTCTGAACGTCGTTAGTCTCTTCACAGTTGCGATCATACGCATGTCTGTAATTTTATTGCAGTGCTTTTTCAAACATAACATAAGCATTCTTGTATTTGCTATATCATATACCTATTGCAGTTAGGTTGGCACTAGAGCAATTGCTGTACCCTGAAAATGTCCATGTACATGGACTCATACGTAGTAGGCAAAACATGTGTGATCTTTTTAATAGAACAGTCCCGTTCTGATAACTAATGCACCAATATATGCATAAAGAGCCGTATATATACTTATATATACTTACCGCGCGTATATACATGTATACATAGTTTCGACAGGTCAGCAACTTCGGCCAATGACACCAGACATTATATCGTTAGCAAAAAGATCAGCTCCCTCCCGGCTTAAGCCTAGGTCTAGTATGCGGCTCATCATATAAGGACCTTAGTTTAGGCTAAGCCTCAGTCTTAGGCTTAGCAAATTTAGAATGGCGCAGCAAACATTTAACTTCCGCCCTAAATGGTACATTGGCTTTTCCCAATTTTCCGTAACTTTTGCTCATAATTTGCTGTAATTTTTCGTATTCGCAGAATTTTTCCGCGCGCACTGGCCACTGTGCGTTGCATGGCCTAGAGTGGCGGCAAATATAGCGTTCAATGTACAACCATCCTAGTATGTCCACCAATAACAGCGGGGTACAGCTTAACCATGCTTGGTGGACATAAATATGTATTTCGCTTTTCTGCAACCTTTTACAGAGCACACATTGTTGCACGCAGGGGCACACGCCATCCCTACCCGTCCGAGCACATCTTGGCTACACCCCTGCATCTTTGTTTTCAACATCCAAAAGAATGGCGATGCACAAAATGAAGCAACTACATATTCGATTGTAACAATTTTTACGATATATAAACACACTGCAGCAAAAAATGCCATGTAAATAACCAAGTGTTTTTAAGTATAACTTAAATAATTTCACATTATGTTCTTTAGCAAAGAAATATATGCATAGGAATAGGTATAGTGTAACAGGCCCGTT
>JASANE010018443.1:0-18923 GCA_030248225.1 Trileptium ribeirensis | reverse complement strand
TTTGTTGCTGTACTTCGTTCAGTTACGTATTGCTATGCGAATGCATTCAAGGTCAGACTTTTTCTGCAAATTGAAATCGCCGAAATTCTGTTCGAACACAATGTCTAAATTCTGGCAGTTGAATTTGATTTTGCCAATTTTCGATTAGCGAAAAACCGAATGAAATTAAGTCTTTTTTCGTAACAAGTGTTTGCGTTTCGATATCGGTAATGACAAAATAGTATGGTTGGCGGGGTCACTAAACTTTACTCACGCATTATAGAAGTAGCAATGCAAAACAGTAAAACTAGATAAATAGAGAATATGCATGACAGTATTAACAGACCAGTTAATGAACGAATTATTTCGCACAAAGCAGATTCCTGGTTTTTTTCAATGGAAATTTCAATGGACCGCTGGACCTGCAAAAGTTTGTTTGGGTTATTTTAAGATCTATGCCGATGGGTCTAAAATACAACGCCCGCTTACCATATCTAAAATGCTAAATATCCCGTATCCATATGCAATTGCATTGGGCGGTGTGCTAATCGGCAGCATAAACGCGTATGAACATCCGATTATTGAAGGCAGCGAAAGATATAAATAGTGAACGTTTAAATTGTTTGCCTGAAACAAGGCAAATTGTGGGGATAATAGCTTCGTCGTATCACTCAATTGCTCGACAACTAATCTATGTTTGATTGTGTTGTACTAACTAAATTCCGCGAATATCTACTGCACGATCATATGCGGCGTTTTGTTTTCGCTTGCTTTGCGAGAAATCTTAATGAGCCGTGCACTAGCTCCGTGATAGCTCAATGACTAGTAAATTTCACTATCACCCAAGCGTTCGGGGTTCTATACCAATACTATTTTATTCATCGATTCTCGAAATAAAAATTAAAATTCAGGACGTAAAGGGTTAAACAAACTTTTTTATACTTCAGAGCCTATGGCAATCGAACAAGGCATTCTATTAATTAAATGCACCGTTGGGTTGAAAGGCGAAACATAACCGCAAAAATAGTCAGATAATATATAAAAAAACTTGCAAGAAGCTAGGTAAATACATTTATAAAATATACAATTTTTAAGTTTGACAAAATACGCAATTTTTGTATCAAATCCACAACTGTATAGAAAAAAGAATAACCTGTTATACTATTTTGCACCAGAGCTATTGGGCTTTAGGTTGGCCTTCTGATAATTTTGGCTAAGTTCAAGCTAGGCGCATGCTTCAGGTGAAATTGTATTAGTTTTCTGTATTGCAATTTTGCACTGGTTAATATAGTGGCATATTTATTAGCTTTTATAATAGTAATATCAGCAGAAAATCGTTTATTACCGGTCAATTCAGCTCAAACGGTTTTGCACTTGGAGTTAAGTCCATTATTGCGAACCAAGCCGTTAAGAAATAGCCCGACTGCGACAAACTCCGCTAGCCTTACAGAAGTACTAATATATAAGTCAAGTGTATCACCAAATGTATAGTAATCATGCAGTCGAATGTATGACCACGTACACGCAGAACACAAGTAGCATTATCCTAAAAATCACTTCAGTAAAACTGGTTAACCTATTCCACACGTACAGTTGCTGCTAATAATATTATAAAATTTATATAACGTAAACTGATCAAAAAGATGATTTAACTGTAAAAATAAGATGAAGTGTAGATTATAAATAGTATGTACACTGAGATTGCAAGAACACATGAGGAGAAACATTTTTAGCCATTGACAAACCCGATCTGGTTACTTTTTGCTGAGTTATAACTACTAAAAGCTACACCGAGAACGATTTGCACAAAGAATGTGACCTTAATTAAATGATGCAAGGCACCTATCTGGATGATTGAGAACATGCATCGATGTATTAACAAACGCGTAAATAAAGGAATAACGTCCGATGAAGGGGCTGATTCACAAATATCTATTCTGGTCACTACTTCACATGGAAAATGTAGGTATGGGCAACGGATAACAGTTCTGTACAAAATCAGGTTGGTTTGATCGGCAAAATCCATTGTTATTGTAACCCAGATCATCCATAGGAGTAATACGTTATATCATTACAACCAACAGGTTAGAGCGCGGGGTTCAAGGCCGCCAGACTGGCTTA
The DNA here is from genome assembly GCA_030248225.1 of Trileptium ribeirensis. Taxonomy (NCBI): domain Eukaryota; kingdom Metazoa; phylum Nematoda; class Enoplea; order Enoplida; family Thoracostomopsidae; genus Trileptium; species Trileptium ribeirensis. Next base: position 16,823 of record JASANE010018443.1, on the reverse strand, counting down.
GGCTTAGTGTATGTCTCATATAAAGACCCAGGTTTAGGCTTAGTATATCGAGAACGGCATGGCATGCATTACACTTTGGCCCCTCAGGGTTACATTGGCCGTTATTGTTAATAAAAATGCATTTCAGTCCATTATCATGATTCGCAGTAATCGGTTCCAAACCTCAAGTCTGACCCAAAATTGGAAACTAAATCAACAATTATATATTTACAACTTTACCAATGCAAGAAGCACTGGCGTGAATATTGACGCAGTTGCTGCATTCGATGCGATGCAAGTAATAAACGTTACAACTATCAGCGAAACGACGCAAACCACCGAGGCATCGACATTCTCAAATCGATCGTGGAGATATTGGCCGATTACTTCCGACAAACCACTACCCTGAAATAGTTACGAGCTCTAGAATATGTTTTAAAACTAGCAAAAATAAATAAATTTGATTTTGTGATAAAGCATCGGACGGCTCAATAAATGTTTTCGATAACTATTAAAGATCAAAATTAACTATTTTATTTATATTATATTGACTGGATAGTAAAACGACTTTTATATCGTTGGCATGAATCTTACAATTTTATTAAGCCTTCACTAAAGGCCGAAAACGTGAAAAAAATCTGAGGCGGTATGGGACGGCGCTCAGGACAGCAGATCTTGCGACTGTTGTACAGCTATGTGCATGCCCAACTTCCTTGATTTCTGAATGATCAACCTACTTATCCGTCCTTCAGGCATATATCTCTACAAAGATATAAATGATCAAAGCGGTATAATTTGGGGGAGTACGCCAAACATATTTCTAGAATACATTCATGATTGACCAACTTGCCATATTTCTGGATGGCTCTCCGCTCCCACCCTCGGTGTTTGCGCCCAACCCTTCATTAAAAATACGAATATATTATTTGGATTCTATGATTCACCTAGTTATGTTATCACGTATGACCCTGCTTTAGTGCATGAAACATCCCTAGTTCACGGGCCACTCGCCGACTGAACTTGTAGTTATAGTGGTACCAAGCCTATTTTCGGTCTTTGAGCTAAAAATCAAAGTCATAAATTTTAAGACCGCGGGTAGTAATTTGTCGTGAGATTTATTATATATACTCATTTCAGTATTATTTGCTGAATATACTAATTACAATACAATTATCAGATTATAGTTCATCCTTAAGAACAGTTTGCACTGATAATATAAATATGGTATAACATTGGTTAAACAATGTTTGCCGAAACACATACAATGAGCAACAGCTAACACCCCAAAGTAACTGTCAATCTTGTATAGTCAGAGTATTTTGTTCCTTGACCATAAAAGAGCTGAGTTAAAATGTGAGTCAAATGATGCTGTTCCGAAAAAATTTAATAAATAAGTCAAACTCAAGTCAGTCTGAGCCAGTCTTTACTGATTGTGAGTCTAACCTGACTCTTGAGTAAGTTGAAGATTTGTTCACTTGCTGAGTCAAAAATGGTTAGCTCCGACAGATGCTTGAAATATCATTAGTTATCGGCAAACTCAAATGAGTCAAATTTAACTTAGCAATTTTACATCGTATTCACATCGAATGTTGCTATTTACCTCGACACCGGCAGCCATTGCAAACCCGCCTCCTAGCAACATCGTGACGTCCCATGGGAATTTTTTCTTGATTACAGGCCATGTCATTATGGAATGTCGCACAGTTGGCGGATCTGATGAGTCTGAAATTTAACGCTTTTATAAAACATTCACAATTACCAATGTTTACTGTCAAAACGTTGAATCCTCACCGAGCTGACTATTTAGTCATATTTTGACCTATAAATTTTGACTAGGCAAATGAGTCGAATTTACTATGTCTTGAGTCAGTATCGTTATAAATGCTTAAGGCCCGAGGTCTTAGGGGTTAACCGATTCTGAGTGGGAGATGATGCGGTAAAAGGGGGGTTGTGGTTTAAATTTGTCAGAGTTCATAATTTTACCCAGTTTTTGCTAAAGAGTTCCCTAATTTTTACGAATTTGTCAATATTTTAACTAATTATTGCATATTGCCGTGGAATTTTTCGACGCCGGGAAAGGAGTGGCCGACTCGTTAGGCATACCTTGCGCGGGCGTAGCCAGGAGGGTTCTTGGGGGTTTAGATCCTCCTTTTCTATCGCAAAATTGATTCATCTTTGTCATGTCGTAGAAAGAAAACAAAAATTACGTCAGAAACGCAGTAATCTAAAGCTAAGGAACTTACATCGAAAATTCGCCCAATTTATAGGCAGAAAAATAAATATACAATAAAAATAATTAATTTATCGAAAAATATCTATCAGCGGCGTAGTTATAGATCATTATAGTGACTAGGTAACTATGAATTTACGAAATAAAAAATTTTGTCGGATCCGTGTTTGCCGACATCTTTAGGGCTAGTCCCTTCTTTTAGTAAGCTACACCCCAGGTGCCTCCGTCTGAGCATGCATGCAGTATTAATTCAGCAAGTACGTCCAAGTTAGATCCAATCGACACATAAAATCAGAATTTTATCAGAAAATAATCACAAGATTTATGAATTATGTGCAACTACAAGTTTGTCATAATTGAAGCTGGCGCTGTCAATCAGCGTACAGCAACTTAAATTACAAACTGTAATAGCCAAACAAGAAAAATTTACCACGAGATCCGCAGCATAGGAAATCAGGTGCTTCTGATGGTAAAACAAATAGAATACATGAAATCAGCATCGCAGGAACTGCATCCGTAACGTATCTAAAACATTTCACCTGGATCAGCTATAACTGCAGAGTTTTTTTCAAAGCAGCTATGATAACGAAAATCCTTGATAATCGTTAAACTCGCTCTATTTTAGAGCACCATAATATCCACACGCTATGGATTTTCGGGGTAAGCAATAGGGATCGATAAATTTTTTCCCTTCAAGACGTAAACAGGAACTCGTTGAGACAAATAGTAAGGCAAAATTACAGAACCAAAATTTGGGTAAACAGGTTTTACGCTAGTCTAGCTATGTAAATTTAATTAAATTCTACAAGGCCCAAGTGTTTTCTCATTTGATTATACGAATGGCGTTTGCGATTAGGAAATTTATGTAGATGAAGCGTTGCAAACATGAGTAGAAATCATATCAAACAATCCCGATACACTTGAAAACATTTTTCTAACCATTAATGCGTTACTGTAAATTACATTTGTTTTTGTGTGGCCTGAAACATCCCAGATGCAAAGTTAAATGCAAAGATCGAAGCGAGCGGAGTTACTTGAGAATACCGGTTAACAGGACAAAATAACTCATAACATCTAGAGGTCTATCATAAAAGTGAAATCCAAAGGTCGAAGCGAGCAGAGTTACTTGAGAATACCGGTTAACAGGACAAAAATCTTTTTCTTAGATTTTTCGCAGTACAACTCATAACATCTAGAGGTCTATCATAAAAGTGAAATCCAAAGGTCGAAGCGAGCAGAGTTACTTGAGAATACCGGTTAACAGGACAAAAATCTTTTCCTTAGATTTTGCGCAGTATAACTCATAACATCTAGAGGTCTATCATAAAAGGGAAATCCAAAGGTCGAAGCGAGCAAATTTTCTTAAAAATACCGATTAACATGAGCAAAAATCTTTTTCTTAAATTTTTCGCAGTACAACTCATAACATCTAGAGGTCTATCATAAAAGTGAAATGCAAAGGTCGAAGCGAGCGGAGTTACGGATGCAGTTCCTGCGATGCTGATTTCATGTATTCTATTTGTTTTACCATCAGAAGCACCTGATTTCCTATGCTGCGGATCTCGTGGTAAATTTTTCTTGTTTGGCTATTACAGTTTGTAATTTAAGTTGCTGTACGCTGATTGACGGCGCCAGCTTCAATTATGACAAACTTGTAGTTGCACATAATTCATAAATCTTGTGATTATTTTCTGATAAAATTCTGATTTTATGTGTCGATTGGATCTAACTTTTTGGACGTACTTGCTGAATTAATACTGCATGCATGCTCAGACGGGGACACCTGGGGTGTAGCTTTCTAGAAGAAGGGACTAGCCCTAAAGATGTCGGCCAAACCAGATGCGACAAAGTTTTTTATTTGCGTAAAATTAATAAGTATAAGGATTCGCTATAATGATCTATCACTACACGGCTGATAAATATTTTTCGATAAATTTAATTATTTTTATTGTATATTTATTTTTCTGCCTATTAATTCGGGCGAATTTTCGATGTACGTTCCTTAGCTTTAGATTACTGCGTTTCTGAGCGTAATTTTTTATTTTTTCTTTCTCGACATGACAAAGATGAATCAATTTTTGCGAGGAGGATCTAAACCCCAGACCCTCCTGGCTACGCCCGCGCAACGTATCTAACGAGTCGGCCACTCTTTCCGCGTCAAAAAATTCCACGGCGAATTATGCAATAATTAGTTAGAAATATTTGACAAATTCGTAAAAATTAGGGAACTCTTTAGCAAAAACTGGGTAGAATTTATGAACTCTGACAATTTAAACCACAACCCCTTGTCCCACTCAGAATCGGTTAACCTAAGACCTCAGCCTAACCCACTTATAACGATACTGACTATGCGAGCGTCATAATTCGGACTCGTTTGCCTAGTCAAACGCTTTTCCAGCAAAAATATGAGCTAAAATAGCTCGGCTGGGTGAGGATTCAACGTTTTGACAGTAAACGAGTTGGTAATTGTGAATGTTTTATAAAAGCGTTAAATTTCAGACTCATCCGCCAACTGTGCGACATTCATAATGACATGGTGTGCTGATAGAGAAAAAATTCCATGGGACGTCACGATGTTGCTAAAGCAGGTTTCATAGGCTGCCGCGTCTAGAGGTAAATGGCGAGAGCGTCCGATGTGAATCAATATGTAAAATTGCTAAGTTTAAATTTGACTCATTTGAGTTTGCCGATAACATAAATAGTATTTCGAGCCCATTTTGTCGGAGCTGAGCCATTTTTGATTCGCAGTGAACAAATCTTCAACTTACTCAAGAGTCAGGTTAAACTCACAATCAGTAAAGACTGGTTGCGTAATTTCAGTTTTGACTTATTTGTCAATTTTTTTTTTCGGAAGCACGCTGTGATTTTGACTCACATTTAATTCGGCTCTTTTTTATGGTCAAGGAACAAAAAATACTCTGACTATACAAGATTGACCTTTTGGGGTGTTAGCTGTTGCTCATTGTATGTGTTTCGCAAAAATCATTGTTTAAGCCAAATATTATACCATATTTACATTATACAAGTGCAAACTGTTCTTAAAGGATGAACTATAATATTGATAATTGTATTGTGTAATTAGTATATTCAGCAAATAATTGAAATGAGTATATATAATCAAATCTCACGACAAATTCCTACCCGCGGTCTTAAAGATTTTGAATTTTTAGCTCAAAGACCGAAAAATGACTTGGTCCCGCCACTATAGTTTAAAAAAAATTCAGTGCGGCAAGATGGCCCCGTGAAACTAGGATGTTTCATGCACTAAAAGCAGGTCATACTAATAATACAGCGTAACTAGGTGAATCATCAATCCAAAATAGTGTGCTCGTATTTTTAATGAAGGGTTGGGCGCAACGCCGAGGGGTCGGAGCGGAGAGCCATCCAGAAATATGGCAAGTTGGTCGAATCATGAATGTATTCTAGAAATATGTTTGGCGTACTCCCCAAATTATCCGCTTTGATTTCTGTGCTTTGTAAAGATATATGCCCTGGAAGGACGGATAAGTAGGTTGATCGTTGGGTACAAGGAAGTTGGGTGGCGCGCTGTACAACAGTCAGTCTGTCCCTGACGTCCCATCCCGCCTCGGTTTTCCTCGGCCTTTAGTGAAATTTAATGAATTATTAGGCCCAAACAATATAAAAGTCGTTTTATTATCCAGTCAATATATAATATAAATAAAATAGTTAATTTTGATCTTTAATAGTTATCGAAAAATTTTATTGAGCACGTTCCATGCACAAAATCAAATTTACTTATTTTTGCTAGTTTTAAAACATATTCTAGACTCATTAACTATTTAGCAATACATTGTTGTTGTTGGATCAAGTTATTGCTGTAACAGGATACTGCAGATGCTTTGAAGGGTGACCACCAGGTTGCCACAAGTGCCGGTGTTAAAATATTACATGTAACACTCGACGCACAAATTAAATTTACCGCTTCATAAAAGCTTTCGTTCACGAAATTGCTCTACGTTTAGGTAACTTTGAATGGTACAAGGGTCCAATATGGGGTACGTAATATTGAGGCAGCAATACTGGAAGTAGCGGTCGTGGTTTTACATAGAACAAAGACGAAAACAAACTTTGCAAAAGTGTATCTGATACAGCATTTGAGTGACAAGAACATTTCTACGGGCCACTAACATATTTATGGTGGCATGGCCAAATTCATGTGCGCGGCATGACAAAATTTCCGGTGGTATTAACTGTCCCATGACAGTATCTGCCACCCAGCGGTCAATTTCATAGAACTGACAACAAAGGTATTTCCAGCAGTTAGAAATTTTAAGATTAGACTGTAATCAATCGATATAAGTTTGCTACGGTATTTGCATCAGTGTCAGCCATCAAGTATAGAATTATATGCAACGCTGTAATCGTTGCGTTTAGTGTCATGCGTGAGTAGACTTAAGGTGAGCCCGCCAACTATCTTATTTTGTATTTACCGATATCGAATCATAACGGATCCCTTGTTATGGAAAAAAGATGAATTTCATTCGATTTTTCGCTAATTTAAAATCGGCAAAATTAAATCCATGAATTAGAAATTATACCTTGTGTTTGAACAAAATTTCGGCGTTTTCAAATTTGCCGAAATTCGGTTTCCTAATGCCTAATCATTTAAATTTTGACTATTCAGTGTTCGCGAACAAATTTAATGCAACAGTGACGCCACAAACAAATCGATCATATGGTTAAGTTCTTGGTGTTCGCGAACAAAACCGCTTTAAATCACATTCGACACATTTTCGTTCTCCAAAATTTGGTAATTGTAATTGAATTTCCGCGAACACAAAATGGTTATGTTTCAATCAGGAGCACAGGTTTCGTGAACATCTTTGCGCCAAATTTCATTTGACCGAAAGGCGTTCTATAACAATTTTTATGCAAAATTATAAAATAGATGGTTGATGGGGCCACCTTAAGTGTACTCGCGCATGTTTGTTATTGTCTAAACCAGTACAAAGCCTGGCTAATATCAGACACATCGCAACGGGAAGCTCGTAAACTCGTAAGGCATAAATTCTCATCCGTCTAACGGCTTCAATTTCGAGAAAACGACCCGAGTACTTTTCGATAGGGAATTTCACGGGTTTCCTTATGAGGCCAAAATGGCTCTAATCGGGCAAGGATTCAACCTTAAATCAGGGGAGCAAACATGTTAAATTGCAATTAATAGCCGTTACATACGCTAAGTTGGGCTGTTGATAGTAGTTCGGAGTAGATGTAATATATATGTAACGAATTGGAATAATAATAATAATAATGAACTAGTACAATATCATAATGTCATGTAATGCAAACCAGTGCTGCTGCCGCGTGTTTTGACTTCGCATCCAATACCAGTAGATAGCTGGCATTTCGTAAGAAGCAATCTTTAGTTTCGGTGAAGGCTTCAGTTCTCCGAATTTCTTGGAAAAATTATTATTTCTTCGGTATGATGGCTGACATTTGATTTATAACTTCAGAATTCAGAAATTTAATATGAACTATTTTTACTGTTGTGACTAGAGGGAATTAAGTTTAGATTATGTTGTTGTTTGAACGTATATTTAAAATAATTGTACTCGCCTAAGAGAGAGCATTTTGGTTATGAAGCCATAGCGTGTGGTGATGAATTTTGTTTCAAGTTTACTAGATTATTGTCGCTCTTAACTTTGGGGTACGCCGTTTGTTACGAACTCTAACGGGTACCACCCTTTATCTGCAAACCAGTGAGCCGTTTGTTTAAGTCTTCTTACGGGCACCTACGTGCGCCGTATGCGTGATTGTTCCTACGGACACTCAGTTCAAATAAACTACCGTTTTGCAGTGCACCGTTAGCTTAACTCTTCTAACGGGCATATTTAGCATACGATTCGCTGGTGCGCCGTTCGCAAAATTCTAACGGGCACTGATATTTAGCAAGCCTAGTGACCTCAATCGAGTGAAAGGTGCGGTAACGTATCCGTTCTCTCTAGTTACTATTGCACCCGAGTAGAAGATTTTGGAGCACTAGTATAACCACCCGACACGTTACATATATATATCAACTTGATTTTCACGGCCCTATGTTTCCTTTTTCAAGCCCCACTGGACAAATTTTCTCTTTTTGTCCCCGGCGCCGGCCAATGTTCGAGATCCCCATGTCTCATCTATAGTTTCAGCTGATTTCGCTAAATCATCGCTTTTGTGGTCACTTACTCTGGCGAATCAATTGGTCGCCCTCAATGGAACCGATAACTTCGCCGAACCGCATAGGGCCCTGGACAACCAAAGAGCGTCGTCGGACTTAATTGTGCTCTTTGTTCCGCCAGAGGACGGCCGCTGCATCTTTCGTTTTCACGTCCTCAGCGTACAAAATCGTTTGATTAGCGCCATGGCAACCGGTCTTTGTATTTATCGCAGCATCATCGACCGGAATTTTGTACGTCCTTGAGCAGTCTACCCTCTGGGGCATCTAAAGAGCCCAAGTGGGTCTCGATCTGGCATGTCACCACGCTGCTATATGAGTTATCTTTCTGTTTTGCGATCATTTCATAATACACTACGAAAACTTGACATAAAATCCTGTCGGTTTTGCACCATCTCCATACTCGATCCCTGACTCTAAATGTACACATGCGACTCAGCGAGCACAATGATATTCGGCGGGCCGCCGCTTGGCTTCCCGCTAACCCGCTACAACCCGCTAAAGTGCCCCCAGCTTGGCACAATGACTAATGGTGGGTACAAAATACCTGAAATTTTATTCCCAACTCAAAAGTCGGCAAATCGTCGCTCATTGCGTTCACCACGTCGAGACATCTTAAAAAATACCCGGCGAGTCTCCGTACCGTACCCCCACCCGTCAACCCGGGACAGCCATCGAAAGCGCCCTCGCCTTCGACGAAACTCTCCTTATCACAGCCATTTTAACACTTTTCAAACTCCAACGCGCGGGACGGGCGTATCGCCCCTCATTTGAATCGCCCAGTCGTGGCGAATCTAACTATGTCTAGGGGCGTCGTTCTGACCAGCCGTTAGGCCGAGGGAGGCCACCAAAGTCCCCTGCGTTAACACACAGATATCGACCCGACTGGGTCTGGCCCCAATATTTCGTCTGCTCCCTCGTGTTTGGTGTCGTTTGGCCCCGTACTTCGTCCTGGGATCGAATCCAACCCTTACCCATCGACATTCCCCCCTTTGCGCCGCTCCCTTCCCATGTCCCTCTTGTCACTCCTTTTCTCTTTTCCTCTATTGTTTCGGTTATTTCCTCTCTTTTCTTTTTCCTCGACAGACCTTTGTGGTCGTCTTCGCTGTTCGTCTCGTTTGTTTGCTGTCATCTCCGCCATGGACTCATGGCTTGATCGATGGTGTTGTGTCCTCGTTGAAATAATTAGAGAAGCCTGAAACTTCGACGAGGACACTCAAAGAAGGAGAACAGAAAAAAGAAAACAACACGCATATATTTATATATATTTTATATATATAACTTAATAAAATTTTATAGTTTTATAAGTATATAACATATGGTATATATAAGTATGAAGGTAGTAACGGAACAAAGAAAAGGGGTAAGTTTAGGGGGTGGGCCTGGGGGGCCGGCCGGAGTGCTGCGGGCTGTCTGGGGGGCCGGCCAAACCCATGGGTTTTCCCCCCCCCGGCGCTCGGTCGTGCTGGCGCGTGATGTGTTTTTGTTCGACGTCCCGCGATGTCCTCACGCTCGAGGGTCATATTGTGGAGGGAGATAAAGACAATTTAGCTGGGCGGCGTCCAGCGACAACAGCGATAACAAATAGGAAATTGATCGATAACGCCGTAAGTGGATGATACACGAGCGAGGTGTAAAATGCTAGCTTACCCGTTTATTAGATTAATGGCGCTCATTAAGGGAGATTAGCGTGTATCGTGAGCTGCTTTCTCCTCATTTATCTTTCGGGGATTATGCCCGGCGTTACGTGGTTGATTTAAATGACGAGGAAGTGGTTGAGCAACCCAAAAGAAGAAACGTGTTTCAACTTTGGTCCAACTTAAATTAAGGACAGGAAATTGCGTCTCGGAAGTGATTGCTAACGGTGGAAGTCGATAAGACATCACTGTGATGATCGATGTTTTGGATTTGATGAAAAGCACGTCCGGCACTGATTAAGGAAACCAACTGCTTCAGAGTTCACTGTTTCATGGGAAACAATGTCGAGATCGCAGGTGGCTGATCTCCGACTATTCGGAGGGTTTAAAATTTGATCTCGGCGATTTCGATTGAAGCCGACTTTCTTAAGGACAACGACAGTTTACGGTAGCAGTCAATTTTAAGCTTCCCAAGAATTTTCTAATTGGACACCGAGGGAAAACCTAAGAAGAGTGGGCGCTCGACAACCGACGTCGATTAGATGGCGACGGGATCGCTATTTTAATGTACAGTCGAAACTCTTGAGGTTGCGAGCATCGCCACGACTCATGGAATCATTTTGAGTTCGGCAGCACGGAGTTCGGCCCACTCTACTGATCGGCTCCGTGCATAACCAACGTTTTGTTATTATTGTTAGAACACTGGTGTTTTCGCTTGAGTTTTGAACTCGACCCGTCGTGGGCTTAGTGTAGTCTTTGGTAACTCGACCACAACGGAAGCGCGGGATGTATAGTAGGCCGTAGGCGTAATGTTTTCAGCCGATTGTTAACTATGATATGCTTTGTTTGGTGAACCCATTAAACTGCGTAGTTGACTGTAGCCGGATATCTGCTTTGAGTTGACTGTCAGTCCGTCTGGGGGAGCCCTTGTTATCCGATTGGCTACACACATTACTGTCTGGAATATAAGAGGACGGTGTCGGGTTGTGATTCTGGCGATTGGAAAATCCTTTAGCTGAAGTCACTCTGGTTCCTCGTGCTCTTAGGCGGATCATAAAATAACTCTTTCGGATATAATAGATCCACATTTTTACCCGATGTTTGAGCTGAGTTAGGCCTGGAAAGGTTGTCCATGAGCCGACCAAGGTTAGAATTGTTGAAATATTGGACTAGATGGTCAAATTTAGGCATCGTTTTATAGTTCGTTGTTTGTTGTTTCTGTTCTAGAAAATTTGTAGTCTTAGTAAATTGTTCGGCGCTCATGCCGCCTGTGAGGCCAACGGATCTGAGATTTAGGATGAGGGACCAGTGTCACATGGGCATGACTGAATTCTCGTATCGAATGAAAGTTACTGTCGTTTTCGTCTCGAGTTAAGAAAGTATGGGGAAGGGAAGAGAAAAATGATATGCTAAGGCTGGGGCTACTCGAGATTAAGGGATGTCGAAAGGCACATTTCTGCTTTGATTTATTTCTCCAGTTATTGTGCTTTATTTGGTTTTTACATTTGCTTTTTGCTTGTGACGATGTATACTGGATGCTGACTTAAGTGGTAAGCCTTAGGGACGCACTGTCGCACCTTTCAGCTCGTTTCAAAGAGAACCGATTACTCTAACACTTTAGATTAAATTGCCACTAATAGGCTCATCGCAAATCAATAACTCGAGAAGCTGACGACAGATCGACAAAAGCTAATCAGCTATTCCTCGCTCCAAACGTCACCCGAGAGCCATCTAGTATTCAAAGTCTCTTGATTAGACGTCCTGACTCCTTCACCCCACTCATGAAAGAGCACAGGCACAGTGCTCTGGCGTCCAGAAAATCCGGCCATGCTCTCGCCACATCGCCTACCAGCGATAGTAGTAGTCTGTCGCCACTCATTGACGTTTAATTAAATACAACAATATCAATTTTACCTAAGCTCTAATGGACGTTGTCCTATGGTCTTCAGCCTGAATGAACTATTTAGTGTAATTTCGGAACCGAACCCCATCGCTTGTCGTTAAACCAATGCCAACGGGCGCGAGTACGCCGGGAGTAATTTAGGCTGGGGAGCGATCCCCTTGAACACCGTATTATTCCACTACAACCCCGTGATTAGCTTTAGTATTGGTTGGATCCCCACCGGATTGGTCGGCAAGTGAGTTAGTCGTTTTTCGACCAGCTCCGGATTCGTTCTGACACCGGAGGATAGGAAAGCAGGTCAGGGACATCTCGCAAGACTCGGTTAGGCCGGACGGCAGGCGTTGATAAATCTGAATTATCTTATATTATTTTGTAATATGATTTAATTCCCGTAGCCATGCATCGCTTTATACCATGCTTCACGCTTATCACCACGCTCCGATTTGTACCGTATCCAATCTGGGTGCTCATCGCCACCCCTGACTCGTATTGTGGGTAAAGCATCATAATTTGTACCTGACTCCTAAAACCTGGGTGTTTCAACCACCGCCGCGAACGCTCAAATAATTTGGGCGTGGCCCCGGTTCCTTTGAACAGTAGTAGGGCCGCGCGCTACCTAGAGCGCATTTGGAAGCACATCAGTTGCGGTCTCTGAACCCATAGCTGAGCGAAAGTCGCTGAAATTGGGGAATTCCAGAGGCAATGATTTCTCATATCCCGTCTAGTTGAGCTCGCTCTCGCTGTAAGCTCCTCGGCACGCGCATACCCGGAATCATGTCGAGCCACTGGTAAAACCACCGTTTATACCGATGCTCCATTATATTGCTGTTGATTATTAATTGCTTTACCCCTAACTCTCTGCATTGTACATAACATTGAAATAAAAGCTTGGAAACTAATCGTCGCCTTCCGTGTTGTTCGATTGAAAAGCGATATGTTCGTCCGCCTGGATGGGCACAGTCTACGCGCCCCGGCTTGCGGGTGAGAATATCCCAGCCCCGATGCGTAGGATTCGCCAACAAGGACATTATAATAAGGAGCAAGCAAATCGTTGCGAGCGGAATCCACGAGATTCATTACCGGACTTACCCGCGAAAATATCACATTCAAATTATTGTTAAAATTTACTAGGAAAACTTCATTATCTCATAAGAAGACGAACCACTGTCAAATTACCAAATGAAACGTCCGACGTTAAACACCCAGGGATTGTCGGAACCCTGTGGGGGCTACATTGGTTGGTTTCAAATTCTTAGGTTCGCTATCATAACTGAATGAGTTCGAGACAAAATGTCTACTAACCAGGGCACGCATGCATGGTGATTCTTAAACACTAGTGACTTAAACAACTTCCATGTAAGCTTAGGATAGGAACATCAACCCGGCATTATGACCTGAAAGCAGGTTTCGGCGCCAACATCCCTGTGGGACCTCAGTAATCATACCAAAATACTAGACACGTGCGCAACCAACTTGAGTTATTTTATGCTCAGATCGGTTCTGCGTGTGAACGGCATCAGCTGCGCTCGGCTACTTCATCTTAAATCGTAGTTAATATATAATTATCGTATAAGAAACAAAAATGAATCTATATTTTGGGCGAACAAGTATCGGCATTAAAAATTCGACACTTCAAAGTTTTCCATAGGAGCAAATGCTCTATTTGAAATAGTGAGCGAACCCTGTATCATAGGTAGTGTCAGAAAAAACATTCCATAATCGTACCTTATAACACTAGCTTGTTTTAGTACATATTAATATATATTTTTGAAATAAAGTCGCTTTGTTAAACTTTGGAAACTAGATTGTTATATATTTCTTTTAATACTTTTCCATCATATACTTTGACAGTCGGGATATGTTTTGTGGCTATTCTAATGATTACATTTTGAAAAATCCAGTATGACAGCACTATTTGCATGAAAACTTGTTTCGAAAAAATTAGTGAACATTAACTTAAATTGTTGAAACCCTGTTCAGAACTTTTACATGAAAAAGATATGTATTTTATGTTACATCGTAGCATTGTTATCTTGTACATACTATACCTTAGAATGAGCGATACATCCCAAGCTGTTGCATTTTGTCATTACGGCATCCAACCTACCGTATTTCAGTAAACTGATGCTGTGTCGGGCACAGTATGGATACTATATATGGTGTATTCAACACTGTTACACTTAGCTACTTTCTTGGCTATATTATAGCCACATTACTTATAATTTACACCCAGTATTTATGTATTGGGACATCGCAAAAATACGCATAATGCGGTAACTGTTGTATATTAGTGTTGGGAAGCGGCAAGGTCGGCCGTTAAATTTTAGGGCCGGCCACCGGCCGCCTTGTGGGTGAACCAATAAATCGACCGGTCGGATAAACGGTCGGCCGAAAAAACTACCGGCCAGCGGCTTTCCGGCTGGTATCCAACAGTACGGCTGGCAGACATCTTCAACATTTATTTTTCCAAATGTTTATGTGATATTTTTTCAAAATCTAAAATTTTCAACGTTGATTATGGACAAAATTGTATTCATCCACTACACAGTTGCGTGTAAAACCACAATACTTGTTAAGTTGCAGTTCCTATTACATTGTCAAGAATATTGTTGACAAATATAGTTGATGCTTATAAAACGTAGCTAATTTTAGTACTTTCATAAAATTCCTGTGTTGTTCATAGTTGCTTAGTTTTGTTAACAAATGCATTACACGAGTTGATAAACTTAGCGCGAATCTCGCTAAATACAATGCAACAACAAATGCTTAATTTGCCAAGCAGCCTTGAAAGCAGCTTACATTTTAGAACAAATCCTATAGCCACCACAGCTACCTGACGACATTGTAAGGGCACATGATATGCACGTTTCAACTTGATTACCTTTTATCAGTCATTAAAATTAAGTGTATTTTTTGAAGTGAATGTTCAGCAATATTTAGCACATGTTATATTTTGTTCGCAATTAGAAATCCAGCGGAAATCAAAATTGAAGATCCCCAGATTGCTATAGTTCTTATTGCGAAAAATTCAAAATATAATAGAATTTTGGCTTGAGCATTCGGAGCAGATTCTGTTTGACTACCGGATATATTTATTTAAAAATTCATTTTAAATGAATTTTTAAACCAAATGGTTTTTCATTTATGAGTTAAATAAAAGTATTGTACAACGTATCAATTAATGTATAAGTTAACTAAAAGTGTTGTACAATGTATCAATTAATTTATAAGTTAACTAAAAGAATTGTACAATGTATCATTTATAAATTGGTGAACCCGACACCGACAACCTTTTGATTGGCACATATTTTTGGCACATACATTACTCATAATACATCAATGCTACAATTAACGTTCGAGTGGTTCGAGAATTTCAATTCTTGGTTAACATCCGGCAAACAGTCAACGATCATATGAATTAGAAAAGTTGAGTTTGCTAACAATATTAGGATTGTTGCATTAAAATCATTTTAATACGTTATACAAGCTGTGTACAATGTAGGTCATGGTGTACAGTCATACCAAACTCAAATAGGTTTACATAGTGAACTATGATGAATTTATTGTGCAGCAGCATATACTAATATGATTGCTTTGTTGTTCGTTTGTCATGAAATAGTTTATCATCAACCTATACATATTATCCAATTCCCTTCAAAATGAAGTTATTCTTAATACAATTAGTTTATTTTATATAATGTGCGCAAAATATATGGGATACACAACTAAATTGTATCAAGCTTACCGTCTTGGTACTCTTGAGAGCATGTTTGGCCCACACGGTGAGGCCAAACTGCAAGTACTTTTCACATCGGTACCACCGCCCTCACAACCTATTGACGGTAGCCAACAACTAGCTGCCGATGACATCGGCAAATCAATAAAATTACCAGATTTTTTGAAACTGACACTCGTCGGTGGTTTGAAACAGCCGATCAGATCCTTGCCAGGTACACAGAAATAGTGCGTAAAAACAGCTTGTTGCACGTTGTCCCAATTTCGGCTCTGCGTCAGTGCGGTGCCAAAGTTATGCTAGGATTTGAACAAATAGAAATTCGAATCATACAATAGTTTGATGACACCGCGGAGCAAAAGTTGTGGAAGTTGCTCAGAGAACAAAGTCTAGGCAACCAAAAATCTCTTCTGTCCTTCGAAATTTAAAACAATTGGTACCAAATAATGACAATTTGGTGATATTGCGATTTTTTGAAATTTTGCCAAACCAAATTCGTGTTGTTTTATCTACACCACCGGAAGATACCCTACTAAATAATTGAGGCAGCTGACAATTGAGGAGCAAGGCAAATAATTGTCTTACTGCCTGAGGCAGCAGACAAAATAATTGACCAAATTCCACAGTGATAGTCATGTCGGTCAATTAACGTGGGTAATAACGTTAACTACATACCAACGACTTCCTCGGACACCCTAACCGACCTGACTCACAAAAGCTGTTCAAGCGATTGCTGCAAACCCATGACATTCCCACAACCGTAGGAGAAGTCGCGATCGACAAAACCAGTACAACCAACCGCATTACCGCAATTTGTTACAAAATAAAACTCGTAACATCAACAACTACTACTATAACAACAACGGCCAAAGTAACCCTGCGGGGCGTAAATAAAATGCAGGCCATGCCGTTCTCGATATACTAAGCCTAAGCCTTAGTCTTAGCCTAAGCTAAGGTCCTTATATGACACATACACTAAGACTAAGTCGGGGGGCTGCCGCCCCCCGAACCCCCGCTCTAAGCTGTTCTTTTTTCTAACATTATAACGTAACGCCCCTCAGGGTTACTTGGAGGACACCAACAATAACAACAACAACAATAATAAGCAAATTAACCAACAACGACAGCACGAACTGAACGAAGTAAGATGCAAACATACAACA